>JAOWAN010000051.1:3884204-3899286 GCA_028566635.1 Lobelia cardinalis | reverse complement strand
CTCTCTCTCTCTCTCTCTCTCTCTCTCTCTCTCTCTCTCTCTCTCTCTCTCTCTCTCTCTCTCTCTCTCTTTTATATTTAGTTTATCATAAAGGTCATCAAATGCTTTACCCTTAGTCTCTCTCACGATTTTCTTTACTTCTTTGATAACAACTTTGAATCGCTTTAAATCGTTTAGGATTTTAGTGTTTTGCCAAGTTTTATAAGCTTCTCTTTTTAGTCGGACTATTTTTTGGACTTCCTCATTCCACCATCACGTTTCTTTATGTATATGCCTCTGGACTCCGCTAAAACCTCTTTTGACACCTTTTTAATCCACACATTTTATTCCATATCTCGTTAGTCTCATCTTATATATTTTACATCGCATCTTTTATCATTTTCTCTCTAAATAAACCTAGTTTCTTGCCTTTTAGATCCAACCACTTAGTTCTTGGGTTTTTAGTATCTTTCCTACATTGTGTTTTAGCCTTAAGGGTGATATCAAACACCATAATTCTACAGTGTGAAGTTAGACTATCTCTTGGAATCACCTTACAGTTTTTACAAGTTAATCCATCAACTTTTTTTACTTAAAAAAATAGTCTATTTGATTCTTATTTAATCCACTTTTAAAAGTTACTAAATGTTCTTCCTACTTCTTAAAATAAGTGTTCTCGATCACTAGGTCACTAGGTCGTAGACAACAAAAATTGTAATAAAGCTTCTCGTCCTTCTCATTCTTTGTTATGGTTAATGGGGAGCCTAAGGAATGATTTCGTGCTTTTAGAGGTCTTCGTTGGGGCATCCGATGTCTCATTTTCTTTTCACGCTAGTTGCGGATGTTCTTAGCAGGTTACTCTTGAGGAGTGAAGTGAGGGGTGTTATAGAGGGTTGTTGGGTAGAAAATGACGGCATGGAGGTTTCTCACCTTCACTATGTCGACACTACTATGCTTTTTCTGACCGAGGGGCGTGGTAGATTTGTGAATGTCCTCACCATTCTTCAACTTTTCGAGATTGCATCTGGCTTTAAGACTAAACTAACCAAGTGTGGTTTGGCCGACATAAATGTTGAAGTTACGACCTTAAGTTCGTACGTTAATCTTTTGGGCTTTTATGTTATGAGTTGTTCTTTTTCCTATCTTGGGCTTCCTTTAGGTGGTAATCATAGGGCGACTAGATTTTTGAATTCGGTTATTGACAAGGTTTCGAAGATGTTAGATGGATGGAAGGGTGCATATTTTTCTTTAGGGGAGAGTTACCCTCCTTGAGAGTCTTGTTTGTCTAGTGTTCTTATCAACTTTCTGTCCTGGTTTAAGCTACCCACGAGGGCAGCAGAGCGGATAGAGGGGATCATGCGCCGATTCTTGTGGTACGAAACCGGAGAGGGGTGTAAGGTTCATTTGGTGGCATGGGAGATGGTGAAGAGGCCTAAGGAGGAGTAGGGGTTAGGACTTGGGAACTTGGTTACCAAAAATATTTCCTTGATTGGTAAGTGGTTATTGCGTTTTTCGCTGGAGCGTGAGTCTCTTTGACATAGAGTTATTTAGAGCAAGTTTGGTGTTAACCAGAATGGGTGGGATGCATCTACGAGTCTCTCTATCACGTATGCCAGCCATGGAAGTTCATCTCTAGTTGTTTTTACCTATTTTATCCCCATGTTCACTATGCGGTTGGTATTGGGGATCGAGTTCGATTTTGGGAGGATCATTGGAAAGAGAACTTTCATCTTAAATTCTCTTTTAGTTGGTTGTTTAGCCTTTCTAGTCTCCATAACGCTCTGATTGATACTTTTCTTGTTAGGGAGGGATCCGGTTCCTCGGGACTTCCATTGTGTGAGGAACCTCAGTGATAGAGAGTCCATGCCGGTTGCAGATTTACTTCTTCAGTTGCCTTCTTCTTAGACCTTCGGATATTCAATCCGATCGTCGAATTTGGTTCCCTAAACAGTTTGGGTCTTTATCGGTCTCAAGTTTTTCACTAAATTCTTCGGCCACATATACAACTTGACTAATATTAATGATCGGCAGCAAATGAGACTTCCAAAGATGTCTATTTCTCCAGATGTGTGCGTCATGAGCATTTTTCATGCCTTGCCCTATGGTGTGGAGTCTCTGGGGCATGTTGTTTGGGGTGCATGGTGAGATGTGCATTATGCCTCGTCATGTGGGGAGTTTTTGCATGATTAGTCATTTGGATTTTGGTCGCTCAAGGAATGTCTCTTTTTGGATGTGCCATTTTTAGCCTATTGTAGAATATTTGGATTAAGAGAAATTCTCAAATCTCGTAGTCGAGAAAGATTGCTCTCGCTTTTGAGGGATAAGATCATTGAACAGGCTTCTCTTTAGGCTTGAAATTTTTTGGCGCTTTCTAGGATTTGTTTTGGGAGATTTGTTCAGAGATTGAAGAGCTGCTACACACTAATACGTGTGTTTTTTTTTTGTTTCTTTTTGATGGACTTCTTGTCCACTTTCTTTGTATCCTCTTGCTCCATTTAACGATATTCTTTAATAGAAAAAAATAAAGCTTGCTCGTCCATTCTCAACAAAAATATATCCTCCATGCAATCCCTCGTAGCGTGCATAGTCTTCTCCCACATAACCATTAAAATCTCCCCTAATATAGAGTTTTTCGCTTTCAAGTATCCCTTAAATCTTAATTCATCGAAGTCCTCCCGAAATTGATCTTCAATAAGTTGGTCTAGTCTGACTTGCGGCACATAGACACTAACTACATTAATTTTTTCTTCTCCTAATAACAATTTTAAAAGTATGATTCTATCTTCTTTCCTAGTATCTTTTAGACCCTTATTTACTACTATGTTAACCCTAATTCTCTTTCTATCTTTTTCTCTATAATATAATCTAAATCGTGTATTTTCTAGTTCTCTAGTTTTTTCCCTACCCATTTAGTTTCTTGTAAGCACACTATATTGATATTTTTTTTCTAATCATTGTATCTACTAACTCCATCCCTTTACACGTCATGATTTCTGTGTTCCAAATTACTAGTCTAAGCCTAGTGATTATTTACTCGGCCCTTTCATCTTTTACCACACGAAGGCATGTCACGTCTAGCGTGATCAATGAACCACGAGGCAAATGCACCGAGCATCCTTGTTGAATATCAATCACACTCAACTAGAAATGTGATGCTCCTAGCTCTACTGCAACACCCCGAGGCCGGTGCGATTGGTCCTTGAAAAGGTGACGTCTTAGCATTTATGCGGAAATTATTTGGATTCATATAAGAGATCTAACAAAGTTTTATGTGGATCTAAAGCTACCTAACGCAACCTTCCTGCTTTATCCCGGCTTGAGACGGAATGTGTAAGGGTAAGACTCGGAATGCGAAACGTGCGGAGTTACTTTTACTTTCTTATAGAAATAAACAGCGAGGGGATATTAGTAAGATGGCTATTTAAAAGGGGGATATTAGATTAACCAATATATAAACTGTACATCTCTATATATATATATTTATATATACACATATATGGCTGTTGTCAAGTCGATTTGAGTCTTGACATTTCAAACTCGAGCGCAAAAATGATTATTCGAGTCTAACTCTGTTTGCAAGAAGCTCGAGTTCGATTCGAACTCTAGTTTTACTCAAGTTCAAAGTAAAGCAATTCAATTTTGATCCTAAAAGAGTCAAGTACGAGCTTTAGCGAGTCGAGTTTGAGTTTCTCGACGTAGATATATATTACTATATATATAGGTAGGTGATCAAATGAGAACCACAAATAAATTGAGAACCTAGGAACCTTTAAGAGCTCTTAAATCTAAGTATTTGAATGGTTAAGATTAAATTAAAGAAAAACAACAACCGGTGGTAATTTTGTAATAAAGTAGAAGTACAAGAATATTTGTATAAGTACCTGATTCTCTCTCCTCTAAAAACGTGATGATCTATAATTTGAAATTAAAATCTAATTACGAATTCTTATTTAAAATTAAATTCTCTTTCAAACAAGATCAATGAAGAATATATTTCGATAATTTTTTTTAGTTCAACATTGAACCATGAATTTATTTTTACAACTGTAAACTAAGAATTTTATTTTTGCTTTACAAGTTGAACTTAGTTCATGCTATTTTCACTGCAAAATTGAATTTCGTGGTTCACGATATTCATTTCATGGTCCACGGTTATAAATTTCACGGTTCACAGTTTTAATTTCATGGTTCACAGTTTTAATTTCATGGTTCACATACTCACATTTAAATTTCATGGTTCACAGTTTTAATTTCAAGGTTCACAATTTTAATTTCATGGTTCACAGAAGTAAATTTCATGATTTACAGTTGTAAATTTCATGGTTCATGATATCATGATTTCATTGTTCACATTTTTAATTTCATGTTTCCCAGTTATAAATTTCATTGTTGACAGTTTTAATTTCATGGTTCACAGTTGTAAATTTCATGGTTCACGATATTGATTTCATGGTTCATACAACATTTCACAATAAACTGAATTTCATGGTCCATAGTTATAATTTAATAGTTCGGGCAAATTTTCACTACTAATTAAATTTCACGGTTCACCGTTATAATTTCATGGATCATAACTATAAAATTAAGGTTTGTGGTTCATGGCGTTTATTTAATGGTTCATAGTTAGACTAAAAAAAATCGAAATATATACTTCATTGATCTTGTTTGAAAGAAAATTTAATTTTAAATAAGAATCTAAAATCAAATTTAATATCGAATTTTAGATCATGAGATATGGGCTGGTGGAAAAAAAATAATTGTGTTCACACCTAATAGAATGACAGTATTACCCCTTATTTAACAATAAATTTTGTTCACACTTGATTTAATCTCAGCCGTATTTTCTCTTCTAATCCAATGATCAAGATTGATTCCAACGGTTCTTAGAATATCATGGCTTTTAGTAGATATCGTCTCTCCATATATATATATATATATATGTATGGACTTATTCAGCAACAAACCAAAATTTGTTCATTGATGGATCAATAAACAATTTGATGGAAAAATGAACAAATTGATGGATCAATGAACAAATTTCAATTGATGGATCAATGAACAAATTTCAATTGATAGATCAATGAATAAATTTATTTTGATGAATCAATAAACCCCATTGATGGGTCATATTTGATCTTGATGGATCACAGTTGATATCCAACCATGATTGGTCAAAAGGAATTTGATTGATCAATGTGGTTCACAGAGCTTGCTTGAATTGTTTAACAACCCTACATATACAGATGTGCTTATATGTATATACATGCTAACCAACCGAAGTGGGTTTATCTATCTCCTCATTTTTTTGGACCAAAAAACCCCAACTCTAAAGCTCATTGAACGTTGTGAAGAACATTTTGGTTCAAAATGTTTTATGACCGTGCCAACGAATCCGATAATATAGTTTATGGGTAAACTTAGCCAAATATGGCCAATAAAACTCACAAACCTCACCAAATAGAACTCCCAAATGTCACCAGCAAAAATCGACAAACCTCATTGATAAAATAGTTCGGACCAAAATGTCCTCTATAATATTCGCTTATATTCTTTAAAGGTTGGGGTTTTATAGCCCCATAAAGGTGGTTAGATGGTTAACCTTTGCCCATTTGTGGGATGGTTAACCATTTGTGGGATGGTTAACAAGTGATACAACTATTTGGACCAAAATACCCTTGTATTTAAAGAATAAAGTAATTTTACACTAGGGACAAGAATGTCTTTCACCATTGTGCATTTAATGCGTTCACCTTAATGCCTTTAAGTATCTCTACAGTCATTCATTGAAGTATTTGAGGATTAAATGCGCACATAATTAGGTGAATGACATTCTTGTCGCTTGTATAAATTTATATTGTTCTTTAAATACAAGGGAATTTTAGTCCAAAATACTGGTATCACTTGTTAAGATATTTTGAGGTGGACATCCTAACAAAACCCACACACACACACATATATATATGTATATATATATATAGGGGTCATGCTAAAAGGGCACCAGTTAAGAATCATAGTGGAAACTTGAGCATTGGAATCAGCATCATAGCATTAGTGTTTGTCGTCATTGCACTTTTGGTTATTTCCAACATTCAAACTTTCCTCTTTTGGATCCTTAACAAGTATAGGGCACTTATTAGCATTTTCCTATATATATATGTTGTCAATTTAATATATTTTGTATAAATATAAAATTCTTATTATTTAGCTTTCGTTAATTACTTAATATGATCAAGTCATGATATTCTTGCTCATATTACCATGGTGGCTTCATGTTGTTCATCCAGGGTGAAACGCCATACAATCTCAGTATTTGTTGGTGATGAAAGTGGAATGATAAATCGAATTGCAGGAGTCTTTGCAAGAAGGGGATATAACATTGAGTCCCTTGCTGTTGGTTTGAATAAGGATAAAGCTCTCTTTACGATAGTTGTGTCTGGAACTGAGAGGGTGTTGCAGCAAGTTATGGAACAGCTTCAAAAGCTTGTTAATGTTTTAAAGGTGACAATATTATCCACAATATTCTTCTAATTTTGAACACCTTCATGATCCATAAAGTTTCAATTTGAAGACTTTTAAACCTTTGCCATTTATTATGTATTTATTTGCTTAGAAAAAGACTAGTGATATATTTGGTTATCCTATAATAATTATGCAAATGTAGCTGGGTGCACCAAGGAGCAAAATTATACTCATTTCTGTCTTATTCTCACAAGTCTGGACATATATAGCTCATGTTTTCTCTGAACGAGTTTTAAAGTGACTAACTTTTTTTTTTTTTTTTGCTTTTCTGGAAAAAGAGATTTCTGTTTAACCTATTTTCCGAATGTGTCATCAACCTATTTGGCCAGGTGCAAGATCTTTCAAAAGAGCCACAAGTAGAACGTGAACTCATGCTCATAAAGATCAATGCAGACCCAAAATATCGTGTGGAGGTAGTTAAGCTAGTTTCTGTGGAAGATTTATGCGTTCATAAAGTTACCATTCTCTTAAGCCTTTTTGGTGTTCATTTTAGCTCAGTTGTTAATCTTGGCATATCATTTTCTTCTACTTACTCTTACAAAATTTTTGTTTTGGCTATAGGTCATGTGGTTAGTGGATATCTTTAGAGCAAGAATTGTGGATATCTCAGAGCATTCACTTACTATTGAGGTGGTGGCTGGTGACTTTCTGCCAGATTCTTTCTAATACATTTGTTTGACATATCTTGAACTTTAACATGTGTTAATTGCAATATTGACTTGCTACTTGCTTATGTGACATGACTCTGCTATGCATTTCGACTCTCCATTGGTCGACAATATATATACTTGGCCCGTCTTAAGTCATGGAAACAGCCTCTTTGCTTTTCACTAATTGTTGTTAAAGTGGCTACAGGTCTCAAGTACAATGCTGAGTCCTGAGGTCTTTGTTAGGCTAAACTTTTCCACTTAGCTTGGAAATACTGAACTGAGCACTATATTGAGGAGAGTACATTTTATCAAATCATCCTTTCTTATAAAAAATAATAGAAAAAGGATAAGGAAAAAGATAGCTCAAACTATATGATCAAAGAATCTCGATTGACAGATTACAAGTTGGGTGCTTGATCACGAGGTGTAAATGTTTACTCGATCATTCATGGATTAATTTCACTAGTTATGTGGCAAAGTGTGCGCATTTAAAGAAAAATGTTACTGAATTTTGTATTATTTAGTTTATTGTAAAGTTTTCTACTTTCTATTTATAATTTTGTTTAGTTCTTAGATTAACGTTAGTTGTAAAATAAGTGAAGTTGTATTTCATCATAGGTAGTTATTTGAGGACATTCTTTATGTCCAATTAAATTTCTGAGTTCCTTCTTCTCCAGTATAGAGGCTTTGAAAATGTAGAGATGTGAATCTGATTTGGCATTCTGCCGTATTTGCGAGCTTATGGCTCGAGATCTGGAGCTGTCACGTTCCTTGGTTTGAGACAGGGCAGTACTTTTGGCTTCGATGTGGCCCTCAGCTAGAGGAACATTCAATTTTTTGTATTCTTCTTTCTCTCTGATTATATGAACTTGTTTTCTTCTATGGAAATCATCCCTGCCACTCGGCATGTACTGCTCCAGTTTTAAAAGAGGGTTCACACAAGTAAAAGAACCCACTGGATGTAACATGACATTTTTTGTTGGTACATATTCACTATCCCTTCCAGCAAAAGATCTTTGATTGGAGTCTAAATGGAAATGCCATACCACTTCATCACAAGAGAAATGTATTAAAAAACAAAGGTTCTCCCTTTTTCTCTAGGTCTGCACCAAGTAACTTATTTCGCGCAATGTTTCTCCCTCTCTTTCAGTGACTTTTTCCTGATTATATCATCTGAATCTTCTCCGAGACATTCATAAGAATCATAGATAAATATAGAGTAGGTTAGTGTATCAGAAGGACTGATATAGGAGAAGTGTGGTTATATTTGGCCAGCAAAGGTTGGGAGAAATGATGTAAAAGAGAAAAGGACTTTTAGAAGGCTGTTTCTAGGGATTTAACAAACAGAATATACTCCCTTTGTACCAAAATGAGAGTTCAATTTCCATATTGAAAAGTCAACCTAAGACATTGTCAAATTACTCCGTTCCGGGCAAAGAGTCCATGTTTGAAAGTCAACTTTTTAAATTTTGTACGTTTAGCACTTTCTATTTTTTCCATACTATAATAAAATTATAAAATTTTCTGCAATATGAGATAAAACTATCATGTTTGAATATGAACAAAAAACTTGGAAAAAAAACAAATAAGTATATCTTACTTTTTGAAAGAGGACTCTTTGAGTGAAACATCCCAAAATGGATTAGTTGACTCTTTGCCTGGAAAGTTGAGAGTACTATTGAACATATATTGTCCCAAAATGAGTCTCTTATTCTTGTTGAAAAGTCAAAATAAATCTTAACAAATTAATTTCTAGAAAATATGTTGCATGTTGTGGATTCTAATATTCTAGTCATTGTAAGAATAATAAGTAATTTATCAAAAATATTTTTTTATATATTCATTACAACATGTAAATTTTATATAAATATTTAGTCATGATTAATTAAGTTGACCTAAATGAGTCAAAAAGGGCCTACACACGAAATCCACTCTCCTCTGTCTCAGACACCCATTTTGGGTTAAAGGGAGTACGATTTAGATTTCAAAATTTCAGTCGCGATAGGAATATCAAGTAAAGTATCAATTACTATAATATTTATAAATTCGAAACAACAAATAAATTCTTATAATATTTGGTCAAAATGTAAAAAAGTAGACCAAAAATAGTCAAAAATGGACACTCGTTTTGGAACGGAGGGAGCATAGTTGCTAAAAGCGCACGAGGTGCAGGTTGGGGCCTCGCCTCATTTGAGGCGCTTGATTCGTAGTAGGCGCACACTTTATAGGCATAGGCACGAGGCTCGGAGGCCCTATGAGGCGTGCCTCTTTGAAAGCAGGCCTATTTTCTGTGTATTTTGTTGCCAGAAGCTGGTCCATTTTGTAGATTTTGTTCTGGTTGCTAATGAGGACATTTAGGGGGATAATAATTAGTATTTGGATGCACTTTCTGTTGAATTTAGTTTACATATGTGGAGAGAAACCACGACCCCTCCAATAGCACCCAATGAAGAAACTGAAATGCATACCATAATCTTTGTAAATTTGTGTGTAGACATATGTTCTTGGCCCGGATAACAAAATGGGCCTAATAGGAGTGACAGGACTGCCTTTTGTTTTTTACTTCAGGTTGTGTGTTCAAGGTGCACACACAGTAGGTTGACTATACTATCCAAGCTCTCAATCAAAAGTGTGTCCTCAGAGATGAGAAGTTGAATAAGTTGAGTCGTGTCAAGTTAGCAGTAACTTCCTTGAATTGCTTAATTGTTCTCAATTTAGAATTTTGTGACAAGTTCGTATTGGTATCGCAATATTTTTGATAGTCGACTTGCGCACATATTTCGAGAGTATTATGTTTTTAATTAACAATATCTTTGCATCATATAAAATTGGGAGTTGTACTCCCATGTTCGTAGAAAAATGAATTTGCACTCATTCTTCAAAGCCCTTCTACTCGATTTGTCCAGGTAACTGGAGATCCGGGGAAGATGGTTGCTGTGCAAAGGAATTTAAGTAAGTTTGGAATTCAAGAAATTGCTAGAACTGGAAAGGTTGGTTGTTATTGTAAAGTTCTCAAGTATTTGATCATTTATTTCCTTTCCTTGCGACTTGCTTATGCATTTTTCAATCATGATGTCTTAGATTGCTTTGAGAAGGGAAAAGATGGGAGAATCTGCACCGTTCTGGAGATTTTCAGCAGCTTCATATCCAGATCTGGAAACAATGATGCCCGCACATGGTCATGGGAGAGACATAAAGATCGCAAGTTATGTTGGTTCTGATACATCATCAGGGGTAATTGTTACGACGTTTGTCTGCTATCTTCAGTTTAATTTCCTCTGCAGACCAATAACATCATTCCTCACCTCCTTCTCCATCAACACTTGCATGGTAGCGCTATGACTGAGTATTGCCATAAACAAAGTTTGATAAATTCACATACAGACATGCATACACACACAAACATTTCCGTACATAGGTGGCCCTGTTTGAATTGTGACAGAGTCTTAGAAAATCATTTGAATTAATAAATGTGTAGAGACAAATAGTTTGGTGGGTCCATAAAATATATGTGGCCAAAACTTCTTTCGTTGAGCTCCAAAAAGGTTTAGTTTCTATGTTGGATACTTACTTTGGACATTCCAAAAAGAAATCTTGGGCAATTCTTTTCGGATGGAGGAGGAAGTATATTTTGTATGCCCTCTTTTCTTTCTAATTTTTTTTATGATGGCGCTCTTTTGACTTTTGCTACTCGCCATTTACTTTTGGTTGTAAATAATTAATCATCTAAAAAAGAGCAATTCCTAAAGTAAAATCTCTATGGTGTCTATATTATCATTAAAACTATTCAAAATATCGGCCTTCCATTTGGCTAAACAATCTGCTATTACCAATTTGAGGGTTTCTTATGAAGTCATTTTGATCTAAAGAAATATCAATAGGCTATACATGGTTTTTTGTACTTCCAGTTTTTTGTGGCGCTCAGTTTTATTGATATTGCTTAGTTTCTAATCTCTACTATGCATTGCCGAGCTCATATAGCTACTTTCTGCCATAGTGCTTGCATGGCAGCTCTTTCACTTAAACATTGATGTAACTAGAACTGACTACATGCTAAATGATTGTTTATGAAGGGAGATGTCTATCCTGTGGAGTCAACTGATGATTTCTCATTGAATCCAGTCCTTGATGCTCACTGGGGTGTCCTTATTGATGAAGATGTACGAAATCTCGTTGTTCCTTCTTTTATTTCCCTCCAGCCCCTTTTTCTTTCAAGTGCCTTAACTGTTTTATATCGGTAATTACTGTAGAAAAATTAAGTGCTGTTTTCCATTCCTTGATACAGTATGTTTAGCATTGAAGCTTGAACTGTAATATCTGGCTGATTTCTTGGACTCCAAGTGTCCCAATGCCTATTGAAGTTAGCTGTTGCAGGAAGAAATAGTAAAAACATAGAATATCATCTTTTCTCTTTTCTTCCTTATTTGTGGGGATGGGAGGTTGGGAATCCTCTATCATTTCATATGTTTTTTCTTCTTTTTTTTTTTCTCTGTTTTTAACTTTTGGTATGTGTTGGAGTGGGGGACTAGGGGGGGAAAAACCAAGATTTTGTCTATTACCAAATAATACATTCTATTTAACCTTTGTAAGTATAGTTTCACACTCCAATTTCATGCAACTTCTTTTGCACTTTTTGGTAACTACTGCTAGACTGAAAGGCAATAGGTCGTCACTACTGCTAGACTGAACATTTTTCTGGTCTTGCTTGTACTTGTCAATAGGTTGTTACTATCATGTGTTTTGAAAATCATTTCTGTTTGCTTACAATGGTCGAAGGTTGGTATTCTGAAGCAAATATAGCCTGCATTGGGGTAGATATACTTGTAACATCAAACAGACATGACAAATACATGGTTAGGTTGTTTTTGGATCTTTAATGTATTGCTTTTAATTCTGTAGTTTGCATGATGTTTTACATGATGCATTGTTTTGTTTATAAAAGTTTCCCCTAATACAGTTTTTTTAATATTATAGACAAGTGGGCTTCGTTCGCATACTTTATCAATGCTCGTGAATGACTCTCCTGGTGTTCTCAACATAGTGACAGGGGTTCTTGCTCGCAGAGGCTATAATATTCAGGTATATTTGCTCCACTTATTGGGTTTTGTTCATTTTTCTTTTTAATCAGTTTTATTGTTCAAAAGTTTAACCTTGGTGTTTTCTTTTGTCAGAGTTTAGCTGTTGGTCATGCAGAAGTTGAGGGTATTTCTCGCATTACAACTGTTGTTCCTGGTACAGATGATTCAGTTAGCAAGTTGTTGCAGCAGCTTTACAAGTTGGTAGATGTTCGTGAGGTGAGGATATTCTACCATTGGGTTAATAGTGAGATTGATAAGTAAGAAGGCTAGTAGCGTCATGTTTATATTTTTCTTAGTAAATGGAATATTTATTACTGTTATAAAGCAAGAGGTGTTTTCAAGACTGAAGCCCTTTCTAAGTTCCAGAGTAATCCCACCTTGGATAGTAATTAGCTCCTACAAATTGAAAATTTTGTTTAGAACAATCGAAAACAATTTGCTAGCTCTTCCACCCGTGATAATAAGTACTCAGAACCACCAATCTTTTAAAGAATAAAAAAGATAAAGTTAAAAACCAAAACAACGATGAATAAAAGAAAGGAAGAAATTGTTTACTAAGCATATGTTAGGTGTTCTGTATTCACATATTTTATTTTTGTCCCTGGTGTAATTTTAGGCAAAGATGAGATGCCTTATTTTCATCATTCGTTTTGTGGTTTTCATTTTTCTCCCTCATTGGTTCAACACTTCTTTGCTGTTTTTTCTTTTATATTTTAATTCAATCCCTAACATCACAAAAGAAGATCACGTATTGGATCGGGGCCTCAATGATGGTGTGATGGCCTTAGTTGTTCATTCGTTTATGTGGACATTGGAATACAATTTTCTATCCTTCCTGTAGACCGGGCCTGGCAGATGGGACCTGTTATTTAAAAGACATGATGGTTCGTTGGTCATTGAGTTCTATTTTAGTAGCAGAGTTACCTAGAGGTGTAAGAATTGGAAGGGAAGATCAAAGAGAGATTACTGTTTGATTTCATCATAATGTATGATGTTCTTCAACATGGGTAGCCATACTGGTTTGTAATAAGTGATTCAATGGAACTGTATCTACTGTTGGTTTGACAAAAATGTTGCTCAGTGGCTAGGAAATTGTGACATTTTGTTGGATTAGTTGACTCTGGGACGGTGATGATGCGAGTTTCGTGCTGTTGTGGTGACAGATAACTGAGAAGTTTCCAGAGAATAAGCTTAGTGCACGAGGCTACTGCAGAGTTCAGGAAGGGTATCACTCAAGCAGTCTTATTTGTACCTGAAGATTCGAATTTCTATGCCTAAATCACATAGGATCGACCTTATTGTTGTCCTTAGGCTTGGGGGATTAAAGTTGCAAAAAAAGAAAAAAACAGCTGAACAAATATCTGTGCCATCCAAGTTATTGAATTTCCAAACATGGCCCAAGTCTATCTGGCTCTCCCTGTCTGCCTTAGCTTTTTCATTCCTTCGCTTATTTAGTATTTTGGGCAAAGAACATGTCCTGCACCTACACTGCAAAATTTGCAATCATGGTGGTTCATGCGGTCATAGTTTTTATATGTATCATGCTGTGCTTGCTGCTGCATGATCAATTGGCTGATAAAATTGGTAAACCTTTCAGGTTCAGGATCTTACCCTCGTGCCATTTGCTGAGCGAGAACTGATGCTGATAAAGGTTGCTGTTAATGCGACTGCCAGACGCAACGTTCTTGATATTGCCAGCATTTTTAGAGCCAAAGCTGTTGATGTGTCAGATCATACGATAACTCTTGAGGTGAGTCTTGTTTATGACTTCCATATCATGCATTTTGTTCCTTATATCTGAGACTCAATCCATTGCAGTGCAATCAAGATTTTAAGGCCTTGCCTAATGTTGCATCTTTAGATAAAGTCAGTATTCATTCAATTATGATTACTGATTGTGTCCAAGCTGTTGAAAACACATATCAACACACCGAGGCACTGTTTGGTTTGCTGGCATGAAACGGGAATGGTAGTCATATTATTCTGCAAAGTTGTTGCTGGCATTTGTAGGGCTTATTTGAAAAAATGTTTGATTATATTGTATAATTTGTGAAACCTCATACCCACTTTGGTATGGGTGCAGTATTTCCTGAATATGTTTGCCATAAACATGCAATAAGGTTGTATCAATAGTATCATTTTTCAGAGGGATAATTTTGTCAAATTGTCAAATTCCTTATTTACGTTCCAACTTGCGGCTATCCCGGCCAACTCTTGACTAGGAACTCATTATATTTCCCCAAACTGTAAATCAGACTTTCAGATGTAATCATAGTAATCGGATGATCAGCCATGGAATAGAGATGAACCAAATGTGGTTAGTTTCTGGTGTGCTTTGAAACTCTGATTAAACCATTAGATGTCAATATCTTTT
The DNA here is from genome assembly GCA_028566635.1 of Lobelia cardinalis. NCBI lineage: Eukaryota > Viridiplantae > Streptophyta > Magnoliopsida > Asterales > Campanulaceae > Lobelia > Lobelia cardinalis. The sequence goes on along the minus strand of JAOWAN010000051.1, from coordinate 3,884,686 downwards.
GTTTCTGTCTGAAATCCAAGGAAAATGGATTAATCAATGATAAATTCTCTGTATCTGGTGTGAGAAATTTCACGAGGATCATTTTTACATTTTCACTTCAGAGGATATTAGGCTTGCATGCCCCCATACATTATCCCAACTTCTGTGCTGGGTTAGTATGATGGAGGGTAGTTGAATTTACCAAATAGAGCGATCAGAATCTAGTTCTTTTCGGATCATCTTTGGCTTCATAAAAAAAAAGTTTTGTAATGCTCTACAATCTGCATACGTTCGTGACCTACTTTAGCTAGCAGTCTGCCTTAGATTTTCTTTGGCTTGTACCTGTTGAATGGTCTTGAGCCACTGTAACACCCCATATTCCCACATCGGTGAGAGGTGGGAATTTCGTGTGGTTTATTAGAAGCTTCCTACTACCCACCTAACATCAAATCATCCATGGACTTTTGGATCGCCTGTGATGGGCCGTTGACCCAAGATGCGGT
>JAOWAN010000051.1:3872331-3884104 GCA_028566635.1 Lobelia cardinalis | reverse complement strand
AATTAATGGATGGTTTTGGGGTTAACAAAAAACCCCAAATCTCACTCTCGGCTGTCACTTGCTTTTTATGGAGAGTGAGATACACATGCTAGAGAGGCGTTTAGTATTATAAGCACCTATGCGCTTAGAATAAATTGCAGAGAAGAGGGGAGACGGGAGAGAGGAGTGGGATGTGGAGAGAGAAAGAATTGTAGACAAATATAGAGGATAGAAAAATAATATAGGAGGTAGGATTTAAGAGTTGAAATATGTAAAAATAGTATATATAAGTGAAAAAATATATTTTTTTAAAATAATTGAGTGAATAAAATTTTTATTATTTTTAGAACTAAGTTCCAAAAACTTATCAAATAAACAAGCCCTTAATTTTGGATTCACATAGCTTCTTTTTCGTACACATATCAGGGCAGGTTTCAGATCCAACCATCCACGTGTACCGGTAAAGTTGGTTTTCGTCCCATAATTTGTTTTGATTGTCATAAAATTGATTTTGCTTTTGTTATTATATTTTTATTGGGAAATGAACTTTTTCTTTTCATTGATGTTTTAGACGAGAGAAAAGGATATCAGAAAACTGAAAGCGGCACAGAAGGAGAAGAAATTACATTTGCATTTGGGGATTAGGATTTATCAAGTGAGAAAGAAAAATATAAAAAAGGGAGAAAAGTAATATTTAAAAAAATTTAATTTGTGTAAGATGAATAACATTGTTATTTTGAGAAAATGGTAAAATAGGAACATGATTATTTTAAAGTTATGCTTAGATCATGAATTTGATTACTTTAATATTTAATATTTAAAGTTACATCATTTTTTTTCTATCTCTCCTACTTTTTCACTTTACATATCATAGGTTCCACTATTTTCTTTCTATCTCTCTCCTACTTTTTCACTTTACATATCAAATATTAAAATCAAATATCGCACGATATCGTATTCCTGATCTGAGCATTAGTAAAATATTTAAAAAATATGTATTAGATGTAATTGTGTATTATATTTAACACTTATCTACTTTGTAAATAGTTACTCCCTTTATTTTTCTAACCAAGGTTAAAAGAAGTGGTTAAATGATTAGGAGTTATGTTGTATTTTTTTTATTTTTAGGCTTATGTGTCACTAATTAATTGATTTAAAAGGACACCTTATTTATCACTAAATAAGGTGACATCTTATAAAAATAATTTTCTTTTCAATTATGATAACCTTATAATGGATTTTGAGTTTTTCTTTTTGTTGCTATATTATGAGTCATATGACTATTGAGATATTGCTGGAATTAAATATCAGATCACAAAATTATAGGGACTACTATTTTCATTATAATAAAATAAAAAAAAATCGCTAGTAAAGTAGCCAAAATGTTCAAAAAATAGTCAACATATTGACTTATCTTTTTCTTTGTAATTGTTTTTAATTTTCTTGTGTTATAAAATAACTCAAGCACTGGTATTCATTTTACTTGTTACAAATCTAGCTCTCGTGTTCTTGATTATTTTACAAGGGTGGTTATCATTGTAACTCTGACCTTGACCAGAAATTGAGAGCGAGAAGAGAGGGACCAAGGTGGTCAACAGATTTTTTTCAACATTTTTCATTCCTTCTCAAGAAAGTAACACCATCCGTACATTCCATAGTGCTCTTAAAATCTAGTTGTATAGAATCATATAAATGGGAAAAAGGAAAAAATAAAATAGAAAGAGGAATGACCGAATTTCAAGGTAGAAGGAAGAACATCAAACAAGTCTAATTTTCATGCAACAAGGAGAGAAAATATTCACAAAGAGAAAGTAAGGGTAAATTTTCAAGGGGAGGAAATGTGGCTTATGAAAGGAGGGGGCCATGGCAATTCATACTACAGCAGCGGCAGCAGCGGTGGTGGTGGCGGCGGAGGCATTGTACTAGAAAAGAGGAGAGGGATGGCCGGAAATAGCATGGTGGCTGTGGCAATAGACAACGACAAAGGAAGCCGATATGCGCTCAAATGGGCTGTCGAGAATCTTCTCACCCGCGGCCAAACCATCGTCCTCATCCATGTTATTCACAAACCTTCTCCCTCGTCCTCATGTATCTCTCTCTCTCTCTCTCTCTCTCTCTCTCTCTCTCTCTCTCTCTCTCTATCTCTCTATGTCAATTCAAAATTTAAAGAAAAAATTGCAAGAAATAAAGACATTTGGCGCGTTTTTATAGTTTTGTTTCCTCCAGAAAAATGTTCAACCATTTGGTGTAAAATGAGATAAATTCTTCTGCATTTCATTGCGAATCTGAGTTTATGTTTCCATTGCGATTTCTGAGCAATTCCATTGATTTTTTTTGTTATTATTGCGGATGCAGCTGCAAATTATGGGATGATTATGTTTATTTCATTTTTCTTTCCTGACCAATTTTATCGAGTCTTTTTGTTTCCAACATTGTGATGCAGCGGCAAACTATGGGACGGTCCTTGATAAGCAACAACTCAATAAGCAAGTCCAAGAATTGTTCCTAACCTTTCATTGTGGCTGTACCCGGAAAGAAGTATGTCTTCGTCCTTGATGAACCAACACAAACGAGTGCGCACAAACACACACACATACGCACATTTTCAGAAAATACCACCTTGACGATCATGAAAAGATGTCACCTTTCATTGCTTCATTATCTGCATTGCATATGTTAGGAACTGATTCGCTCGGATCTTCTACGGGCTCATATTCTGTATAGCACACACCCCTTTGCATCTCGCATTTCTCATTTTTGTAAGATGTAGGATTGACGTGACGAAAACTTGTGTGTTTCAGATAAAATGCCTTGACATTGTACTTGAAGACACAGACATCCCTAAGGCCTTAACTGAGTACGTTTCTTATGCTGCCATAGAGTATCTGGTTCTCGGTGCTTCCTCACGACATGGTTTCATCAGGTAGTCAATATTTTCTTCTACTCAGATAATGAGTCGAAAGGCGTGGATGTTTTTAAGCCCTTAAACGATATTTTACAACTACTAATTTGTACAACTTTCCCACACAGAAGATTTAAGATGTCTGATGTGCCTAGCACTGTAACGAAAGGGGTACCAGATTTCTGCACTGTTTATGTCATCTCCAAAGGGAAGATCTCCACCGCTAAAAGATCTTTACGTCCTGCCCCATTTGCCTCTCCACTTCTCGAGCAAATTCAGGACACATCTAACGGCCAGGACCTTTCAGGGACTCCACGCTCTACGCTTAGCTTTAGTAGAAGCATGAAAGGTTTGGGATCTAAGATTAGAATGCCATTTTCCTAGTTTAAGTACTCCTAACTATGTAGTTATGCTGACCGCTCTTACTTGATTCTGACACAGTACCAGAAATGACACCCCGTAAGCCTCGTAATTTGCCCAACGATGTCTATGAATCACCCTTTGCTCCAGGAAGAGGCTGGAATCCGAAGATGTTTGGGGATCTATCGGAATCAGATACTGACATATCATTTGTGAGTTCGGGCAGGCCAAGCACAGATCGCATGTCTAGTACTATGCTTTGTGATGGCTTCGATTCAGCTCGAACCTCATGCGTCTCAACAAGTACGGATCGTAGCTTTGGGTCACCCCACTTTGGAGTGAAGGGGTCTGAGATTAGCCCAATCGGTGATCAGTTCTCTTCATCTTCGCTTGAGAGCGATAGACTATCATGTTCATCGCATGATGACACTGATGCTGAAATGAGGAGGCTAAAGCTTGAACTCCAGAAAACAATGGATATGTATAGTACAGCCTGCAAGGAAGCACTTTCAGCGAAACAAAAGGTTTGAGAGAAATGAGACTCACTTTTATATATATGCATCTTAAGTTAACGAAAAGCGAACTAAATCATTTTGATATGTGTACTGACAGGCCGAGGAGCTGCAGCGCTGGAGAGCTGAAGAAGAACAAAGAATGGAAGAGGCCCGATTAGCAGAGAAAGCAGCACGGGCAGATAAAGAGAGAGAAAAAGCCAGGTTAAGGGCAATAACAGAGACAGCCGATGCATCTCAAAGAATTGCAGACCGAGAGGCACAAAGGAGAGTAAGTGCTGAAATGAAGGTCCTTAGTGACACTGAATCATCAGATTATACACCCATACAAGATTACCGGTACAGGAGATACAGTATCGACGACATTGAAGCGGCAACAAATTTTTTTGCTGAATCTCAAAAGATCGGGGAAGGGGGTTATGGTCCAGTTTTTAAGTGCAAGCTTGATCATACTCCTGTCGCCGTCAAGGTCTTACGTCCAGATGCTGCTCATGGCCGGTCACAGTTTCAGCAAGAGGTGGAAGTGTTAAGCTGTATGCGGCATCCCAATATGGTGCTACTCCTTGGAGCCTGCCCGGAATATGGTTGTTTGATCTATGAATACATGGCTAATGGAAGCTTAGATGACCGTCTATTCAGGAGAGGCAACACACCGCCATTGTCTTGGCAAATCCGGTTCAAAATTGCAGCGGAGATTGCCACAGGAATGCTCTTTCTCCATCAAACTAAGCCAGAGCCAATAGTTCATCGTGACCTCAAACCTGGCAACATTCTACTCGACCAAAACTTTGTAAGCAAAATAAGTGATGTCGGCTTAGCCAGGCTTCTCCCTCCCTCTGTGGCTGAAGATGTTACTCAGTACCGAATGACATCAACAGCCGGCACATTCTGCTACATTGATCCAGAGTATCAGCAGACCGGGATGCTTGGGGTTAAATCTGATGTCTACTCACTGGGGATCATGCTTCTACAGACGATAACAGGTAAGCCACCAATGGGGTTGACTCATACTGTCAGGAGAGCTATTGAGCAGGGGACGCTGGCAGAGATGCTGGACCCCAATGTGCCTGACTGGCCTTTGGAAGAGACCTTGTGCTTCGCAAAGCTGGCACTCGAATGCGCAGAGCTAAGACGAAAAGACAGACCAGATCTCGGCAAGGTGGTCCTGCCTGAGCTTAACAGGCTAAGAGAACTTGCCGAAGAAAACATGATACCGTTCATCTTGACTGGCAATTCAGGGCCTTCCTCTAGTCTTAGCCAGGTGAGATAGTCCTGTAGTACTCTTCAATCGAGCTGCATTAATGCGCAAGCCGCATGAATGAGATTTGATAAATTTCATTAACATATGCAGAAAGGGAAGAGCGACACTTCGGATGTGAATTCTAGCTCAAAAGACCCTGCGGATGTGCCCGAAGAACAGCCATCAGGTGGGTACATATATATAGATGCAAAAAGCATGCATAACGAAAGCATACATACTAGAAATCTGAAGCTTGAAGGTTCTCAATATGTACTTATATATTATTTTTGGTTGATTTACAGAGCCAACTGATTGATATTCAGCTGAAGAGATGCATGCCCGAGTTCTCAAAATGAGTTAGGATAGGTAACACGCTGTAATTGGCATTTTGATATTATTATTTTTTCCCCACTTTTTCTTGCAATCTTTTAAGCCTACCTGGGAGATGATCGGCAATCGGTTTATGGATTGGGAAGGAGCATCCATTTTCAGTTTCTTAGCTGCAAAGTACTAGCTAATTATAAGCTAGCTTTGAATTTCAACTTTGAGTGTATTTGGCGCATTTTATTTTCACCTTAAAGAGTGTCTTGTTTGATTTCTGAATAGTCAAATATTTTAGTATTAAGATTATTAGTGTTTAACATGTATTCATAGAGTTTTAGATTTTATATATTTTACCTTTGTAAGAATATCAAGTAAACTATTGATAACTTTATACTCCATTCGAAAGCAAAAACCTAGCTACGAGTTTCGAATGCAAAACTGCTAATCCAGAGTTTGGATCACCTGATGGAAAAGCTCGTGTAGACTGCGTTGGTTAGTACGAATAATAAACTTGCGGCTCAGAAGACATTGTCGCCATTTCCGAACTGCCTAGACCATAGCGTAAAACTCATTGTGTTAAGTAAAAGCAATCAAGCGACGCGGTCCTATTTTTTTACTGAAAAAAGCAATGGGGCGACCCTCTTGCATTAAGACCGTACTAATGCCATTACTAGCGGCATCAGACCCAACCACGTCAAAGCCCATAGAAAAATCAGCAGGGTGCAAAAGTGGAGCTGAAGACATTGCATTCTTCAAAGCCAGGAAGGCGCGATCGGCATTTGGAATCTAGGAAAACCCATCCGTGCACGATAAATCAGTAAGCAGTGAGCATAATGGCGAACAAAACACCTATAATAACCTGTGAGGCCGAAGAACTCCTACTATTGTTTGACTGTTGTAGGAACCGGTCAAGTAACCATAGCCTCCAACCTGCAAAACGAACATTTGGAGAGCTTCACAAAGAAAGAGCTATCACGCAACGACTGGTCTAAGGTAGTATAAGGTGCTACAAATGTAGATGGTATGTGCTGTGCTCAGCGGAATCACAATAATGGCACGAGCAATCTCGTAATGCGGAAGCAAAATCCGCGCGAGATACACTTTGGACTCCGACAATTCGAGCTACATCTCGGAGTGCGTCTCTAAAAGACCACCAGGATGTCCTTGCTCTAGAGTGAGACCAGGATGTCACACACTCACACACTCACACGAACCGAAAGTAAATGAGACACAAGAAATTTACGTGGTTCGGCCAATTATCAGCCTACCTTCACGAAAAATCACCAACTTCACTAATTTGAGAATAATATAGTATAAAGTTTCCTTGTGTTTATAACCAACACAAGATCTCTTACCTACTCAGATAAGCCCTTTGTACACTCACACTCAAAACATAGTGAAATTATATACTCTCACCTCTTTATTGCTCTCCCCCTTGACTGGACTACTATAATTGCCTCACCACAATATCTGAATTTCTTCTTCCAAGGTGTGATCAATCAAGACCATCTCAACCCCTTTTATACTTGGGAGATTGATCCTTGATATGCCTAAAAAAAAATTCAGATTCATTGTCTCTTACCAAATACAATGTATCACATGATTAATGTTCACCAACCAAATACATTTTAGCTTAAGGTTCATACACCAAATCAGCCACATACATTGCTTCTCATTGAAAGGATGAATCCTAATTGTATGTACGACTATAGATCAATATATCATGAAAAAACAATGATAAACTTGCGCAAAAAAGGTGTAAATAAACTGTTCGTGCATGCCTGAAAAGTAGAATTGGGGTGTTAGATAACCCAAACGGTATCACAAAAAATTCATAGTATCCCTCGTGAATCTTAAAGGTAGTCTTATAGATATCCTCATTCGGATCTGGTGGTAACTCGAAGGTAAATACAACTTAGTGAAGAAGCGAGCACTACACAACTCATCAAAGAGCTCGTTTGCTGTAGGAATAGGAAATTGAACATGAACAATGGCAGCACTGAGAGCACGATAATCAACATAGAAATGGAATGTGTCATCCTTCTTCGTAATCAACAACACCGGATAAGAAAAAGGATTGTGACTAAGCCGTATAAAACCCTGCTCAAGCATCTGGCAAACTTGCCGTTCTATTTTTTCCTTCTGAAACCGATGATAATGGTACTGTCGGACATTCACTAGGGAAACCCCAGGGTGAAGATGTAATTGATGATCCAAAAATCTAGGTGGTGGCAGATCCGTTGGGGTGCTAAAAACCACCTCAAAATGGTGCAAGAGGGCCGACAACAGTTGGTGACAGATCGATCGACACATGCGGAGGGGTAGAAGAAGGCGACTCCAACAACTCAAAACACTGGTTAATACATTCATAAGTTTGAAAGCAACAGAGTCTAACCATACCACGTAAATTCCATAACCATCAATATTATGAAGAGCTCAAAATATACTATTCCTCGACCGAATATTCAGAAAAGTAGCCTACCTTCCCTACACCCCTATCCCTTCACATCACCCACCACCCCTCACCCCACACTACTCCCTTTCCCCTTCCTCCTTCCTCCTCACTCATACATCTCTTTCTCTCTCTATTACTCTCTATAATTTAATTAAATTAATTTTTTATTATAAGTAATTTATTATTTAATTTATCTATATATGATATATTTTTAAAAAATTTAATTTTATGCCCTTGGACACGAACACAAACTATTATTAGCATAATCTTGCTCAACTTTCCCTAAAAGCTGTAACCATTGGATACCCAAAATCATATTCGGAAGATGAACACTAAGCACGTAGAGATCAACCACGAAAACATGTGTCTTAATACCGAGAGAAACACCCACACACTAAAGAGCGCACGGAAGATAATCACCATTACCCAAAAAACTCGAAATGGAAAAATAATCAAATTATAATTTCGTCGCTATATTTATTAAAATAATTGAAAAAATATTTGAATATAGCGACGAAAAGTTTTCGTCGGTAAATTTCTAGATATTTTGCGTCAAAATTTTTCCGTCCATGTTTTAAAAAAATTAGCGACGAAATTGGTCTTTCGTCGCTAATGCTATATAGCAACAGAATTTCGTCGCTAATTTTCAGTGCTAATTGACTTTTTTTGTTGTTGTAAAATCACAGACAATTCCAAACATTCCGCGAATGAATAAAGTTAAATATGAGAACTACCACTATCAATGAGAATCTGAACATGTATCGCATAAATAGACCCCAACAAATAAAGAGAATGCGGACTATCATGTCCAGCTAATAAAAGAATTCAAACTCGAGATATTCCCAGTCACAACTCGGTCAGTATCCACAACATTCGCAACCAAAGGAAAAGTATCCATCCTCCTCATCAATAGCTAAACACAAAAGTGCGTGGCACAAAGATGTGTTTTGGACCAAGGTTCATCACAGTTATAACATAACCCTTTAGCAATGCACTCGGTTTTCAGCCTGTGTCAAATAATGCAAAGGAAGGGTGCGACCAACACTTGACTGCCCTAGAGGTGCCGCAAAGGCGGTAAGCACAGGAAGAGTAGGCGGTGCGGTTGGGATAGGTAAGGGCTTCGCCAACTGCTGCCAAGGATGACGGCCAAAGGAGTATTCCTGCTAGGGGTCACCACGAATGGCCTCCCGTCTTGCGTGCCAAGGCAAACGTGACTACCAACTAGGTCAGATACCATATGTAAGACCATGCTCTCAAGGCCAGCGGCAACCTTGTGACCTGGGGCTAACCTCTTGGATGGACGAACCCCGCTGATTCATCACCAACTTATCCAATACATCAAAACGATGACTTGTGGGATCATGAAGTTTTTTGGATGAAGCACGATCTTTCCCAAATCAAAGAAGCCATCGAGCACCCAGAGAGGAAGAGAACGTCAATGAAAGAATTAATTGATAATACCAAATAATCTCACCGACAAGAGGAGGTCGGAAGCTCCGAAGTTCCAACGACAAAGGAAGGGTCCGACGAAAGAGAGAGAGAGAGAGAGAGAGAGAGAGAGAGAGAGAGAGAGAGAGAGAGAGAGAGAGACTGTTTCTTACCAATGACCTTAAACTAGTAAATAATATAAATAGAAAATAAAAACATTATCCTCCAATCTGACCGGATGTTTGGGCTCTCGAACGCTCCGTCACAAAGCGAAAATCGTAACATCAACAATCGGATCCGACTGGTCCTTAATAAATTATGACATAGATGATGACGACGACGACGATGATGATGATGATTTTGAATTGGGCCATGCATGTTGAATTGGCGAAAAATGATTTTTATAATCGAACCCAAGTGATTGAAACTAAGATGAGTCAAATCGAAGGTTATGACTTTGAATTGGGCCATGCATGTTGAATTGGCGAAAAATGATTTTTATAATTGATCCCAAGTGATTGAAACTAAAATGAGTCAAATCGAAGGTTATCCACATAATTCATATACAAATATGAGAAAGAAGTTGATCGTGATCGATCTTAAACAAAGTATATACCGTATTATACTATTATTGAACGTAACCCTAATGTTTAACAATAAAAATGGTCCAAAATTTGAACCCGGCAAATGATTTGGTTAATAAGGAAACCAAGAACCATTGACACAAATATATTTTTGTTACTCTAGAAACGATTAATTGAAGCTCTCACTAGCTGGACTGGTGAGGCTGAAAAACCAGTGGCTGCAGTACTGAGTTTATTGTTTTTGTATTCGTCCTCCATTAATCTTGGTGTAGTATCCTTCAAAGATGAATCCGAGCTGCATATATATGTTCAAAAATTTGAATTCTATCGTTGAACGAATAGAATAAATATTTATGCTTTAGCCGAAAAACAGAAATTAATGATCGTTACCTGGATTCGCAGCAAGACTGTTTGTCGTCAGCAAGATTTGTGAAAGGAATATCGCTGTTTTCTTCAAAAAATTGTGTTTCCCCTCTTCCATCAATAGCAAATGAAGGTGTTGAACTTAACGAATGATTATAATCTCTCATTTCATCGTAACAATTTTGCAAGAGCACTAATGCTTTTGTCCCCAAATTATCACTCGTTTCACTAAAATCAATCTCACCTTCAGCAAAATGATCATTCAGGACATGTATATTCTCATTTAAACTAGGAATTGTACTACTAATGCCTAATTGCAAATGAGATGAAGCAGAATATTGGTCTGGACTAGAATTATTAGTTTGTCTATAAGCCAGCTGTGCTTGGACAAACTCTAGTTCCCTCATAGCCAATGCTAGCTGCTGCTCAAGGTGACATATGACTCCCAAACACCCGTCGACAGGGAAAATTTGGCGTATGTAAGACTCATATTTGATAGATTTCATTGCCTCGTGACGTTGGTCATCATCGTTCAATTGCTTTAGCGTCTTGACAATGTTGCTAACCCCGAAGAGTCGATGTACACTTTGGAACACTCTCATTTGGTTGGCAGGAAAATGTGGGGCTAGCAGACACTCGGGGGAGCAGCGCCTTCTCTGGAATTTGCAGACGGCACAGGCCGGACTTGTGCCTCCTTTTACTGTCATGGGTTTGAGCAATGAACAGAGAACAGGAGTGATGTTCATATATAGATAGCTATGGCATGGGAGGAAATGGAAGTTTTTGGAGCTAATAGGATGAAGATGACAAAATTTGATCAAGTGGGAACAGGTGTGGTTTGTTGGGATCGGAAAGAATTGGTAAATATCACAAAATCCTATTCTTTAGGGAGATTTGGTTGACTTTGGGACTCCTATCTGTAATATGGTGTTGCTTTTGAGCATATACTAGGTTGACTTGGTGCAAAATTAAGATTCAACTTTGCTAAGGGCTTGTCGTGTACGGCGGATTATAAACACACCATTTTAAAAAATGCGTCCATTTTTGCTTTCCTTTTTTTTTTTTTTTTAAATATGATCTCATGTTGTATACGATTTTTTTAATAAATTTTGATTTAGGATCAATGTTTTACCTCCGTGAAAATATAGTAAAAGTGTGAGGCCACGTGAATTCGTTAGTTAAATATGACTTGGTTAACTATCACTTTTATATAACATTCTCACTGTAATTAGCCCGTTAACTTTCAGGTAGGAAAAGAAAAATGGAAAAGTGTACACACACTAACCCTAGTAATTCATATTTACACTTGACACATTTATGTTAAGAGTATTTTAAAGTACGTAGTAGTTAGTTAGCAAAAGTTACAGAAAAATGGAATTTCGTTAGTACGCTGTTAAAAAACTAACGGAAGTGCATTAAGAGAACACAATCACCCATGACACCCCTAGGTTATAAAAACATCTCAACGAGCTCCGGTGGTCAACAAAATTACCAACGAAAAAGAAACTCTGTTAGACTACCGTTAGAAAACTAACAGAAATGGGAGTTATATATATATATATATATATATATATATATATATATATATATGGGCTTATTCCGCTACAAACCACTTTTTCGTACAAA
>JAOWAN010000051.1:3832218-3854778 GCA_028566635.1 Lobelia cardinalis | reverse complement strand
ACTCCTACAAAATCAAAACAAACACAAAACAAACACAAAATACAAACAAAAACAAAACATATCAAAAAACTCCACTTCCAAACGCACCCTTAAGTGTTTTTTATGTACAATTTTTTAAACTTTAAGTGCTTAAATTGATATAGAAATGTATTTAAAATTAAAAAAAAATAATTTTAAAATTCAAATTTTGAAAAAAAATATTAAGTTTTATGAATATGTCCGGGACGGAGCTGATCCGAAACTTGGTCATTGCGGGGCGGGGCGGGTTCGGGGCGGAGGGTAAAAAAGTCGGTCGGGTCCGATTTTAGAGAAGAATTGCGAAATCAAAATCCCTTATTATTTAAGATTCTCCGGGGGGGGGTCTAAATGACCTAAAAAGAACGAGACAGTCTACTTTTTGGCGGAAGGGCTTGCTTAACCGGATACACGTAATTGGGACCCCTAACCCGCTCCTAAGCCATCCCTAGATATGAGATTAGGGGTATAAGTAGTATAATTAAAGACCACTATTAGTGAGGCCACTAATAATACCACCCCTACCCAAATATTAATAATAAAGATAAATAAGGATATTAGAACCTAATTCAATTATATTCTTATTAATTAATAATTATTACAAATAGCTATCAAATATCCATCAAAATTATAATAAAACTATCCCCTATTAATGACCGCAACCAAGATTGGGATATATAATAGGAGTAGGTCTAGGTGACTAGGTCAGTAGAACTGAAGGCAAATTACTCCTGTCTGCTACGCTACATTCGTTCGTAATCGTACCCCGTACCTGTCAGGAAAGGAAAGGAAAGGGAAGGAAAAGGAATGGCCCTGAAGTTTCTAAACAAGAAAGGATGGCACACGGGGAGCTTGAGGAACATAGAGAACGTGTGGAAAGCGGAGCAGAAGCACGACGCCGAACAGAAAAAGTTGGAGGAGCTCCGCAAGCAGATCATCGAGGAGCGTGAGCGATCTGAATTTCGTCTTCTCCAGGAACAGGCTGGCCTCGTTCCGTAAGATTTGCTCTTTTTTCTCTTTTCTTTACGACGAACCCTAACCTAATAGAGATTTCTTTTAGGGTCTTTTGATTTGTCTTCTGTACGTAGTTAATCTAATTCCCTTGTGTTTTTTTCAAATAATTTTAATTTTTTTTTATCGTCATCATTTTGCAGTAAGCAAGAGAGATTGGATTTTTTATATGATTCTGGATTAGCAGTAGGGAAGAGCAATTCTGATGGATTCAAGTCACTTGAACCCTTCCCCAAATCTGATCCCGACTCCTCCTCCTCCTCCTCAACCAAGGTAACTACTTTTAACTTTCCTGAGTTCATACAACTCTAGTTGCCTGAACTACCTCTATTTCCAGCATACTTTTTCCTTGTGCTTGCACGTGTTTGTTCGAGGGTAGCATTAGTTGTTAATTTTACACTGTATTTGTCATTTCAACGATAACCACTATCTTTTCCATTGCATCTTATGTTTGAGGTTCTGAAAGTAAAACAATTGAGTTTTAGAGAAGTATTCATACTTTTGGAGTACCTTCACTATGTTTGGGTGAAATAAATTCTAGTGTTCAATACTTGGTATCCGACCTTAAAGATTTTGTGGTGCAACTTCCAACAAATTGGTCAAGTAATGAGAGGTCGAACCTGTTTGGTCTTTCTACAAGTGCATATGCTCGGTAAACTTGATTGTAGCAGTTTACATTCTGCTTGTCTTTTTGATACTGCAAATTTGATATATTATTTTCCTCAGAAGCAACACCTGTCTGGCCCTGGGGCTTTTTTTGAAGATAAGCCTCAATCTGCTAATGATGCATGGAGGAAACTGCACTCAGATCCCTTGCTCTTAATAAGGCATCGAGAGCAGGAGGCACTAGCTCGTGTGAAGAACAACCCAATCCAGATGGCCATGATTCGCAAATCTGTAAGTCCTCTCTAAACTCTGATAATTCTTGTTCTGATAATTGAATGTTGGAATCAATAACAGTGATACCTTCCTAAATGCTGGGTGGGCTTTGGCTCTCAAAAATATGAAGTTCAATTGTTTCAAAAGATCTTACTTGCTTTTGTTGTGATATTCAATATTTTTTTTATCATATGCAAGTCTTGGGTGGTTGCACCGGTATGGTTGTCTTGATAATTAAAGTTTCGGGCGACGTGGAAGTTTCAATATAACCCGCTCCCCTTCCTTACCCAAAACTAGGGATGGTAATTTCTCACAACCTGATCTGAACCCAGGTTTGACCCTCCCCAAAATACCCGAAATTCTTGAGAAATTTTGAAACCCGATCGGGCACGGGGTGGTTTCGGGTTCGCTCATTGTTCCACCTCCAACCAACCCCCCCCCCCCCCCACATGTACATACAGTCATATACTTGCTTTAATGTTTTAATTAACATGATTTTTATAACCATACATACTTAAATACCCTTATCACTAACCCCTAGTATATAATGGCACAATTTGTACAGCAAAAGCCGAGATCGACATTCACTCTTTAACGTTTGTTGGAGATCTCGACTCCGATTCTTGGCATTCTCACAAGACAACAAAAGAGAATCCAACTTCTCCTTTTCTCCGCCTAGATCTGCAGTATCCACAGATAGCACTCGTCTCCGGCTCTCCCCTTCTATCCTCTCTCTCCCTTCTGTTCTCATCTCCACTCACACTCTCACTCGCTCTCATCTCTCAACAGCAGCAACATCAGAACGAAAACATCGACGGTAATGTTGCTAATCTCGCCTCTCTCCGACGAATACGCCGCCGCCTAAGAAAGGGCTTCATTCTTCGGCTCATCTGCTTGATTTACTTCACAGATTATGGATTTAAAACATATCTCCCAGCACTTCATGGTTTTTAATTTGGGGGTTTGTTTATTTAGAAAGTTTATAATGAATTCATGACTAGTAATTTTATTTCTTTTATTTTGTTGATATGAATCTCTAGTTCTCCTCTGATGAGCGTCGAAAATTATGTCTTTGGCAGGAGAAATTTAGGGTTTAGGGCATACGCGGGGCGGGCTCGGGTTCCGGCACATGCGGTCAGGGCGGGTTCAGAATAGCACATTAGGAAGGCGGGGCGGGTTGGGTTTGTGAAAACCCCGCCCCGTTGCCATCCCTATCCAAAATACTAAATGAGAGCATTATAAACATGGAAAAGCCAAAAGTGGCAAGGAAAGAAAGATCTAACGAGAGGATCTTGTGCCCAATGATCCTCCCACAACCAAATCCTATATCTAGAACCAACCACATAATAAGTATGTTGATGGAAAAGGGGATAAAAATTATGAACGAGCTTCCACAAATTTGCATGTGTAAGTGTAGGGCTAATATCAGCATCTCAGCAGTTTCTATGCCAAAGAGAGCATCACTCTCAAAGGAAGCTGCAAAGCCATTTACCGACCAAAGAGATGTTCTTGACAATCAAATTCTCTAGTCCTAAACCCTGTTCCTCTTTAGACATGCACGACATTCCATGCCATTTAGTGATCCCTAGTATCCTTCCCTGCCACATACCTGAAGACCCTCACCTCATCGGCTCTAATCTGTGAGCGACACTAACACATTACCTAAGTGGCGACTTGTATCGATCAGAATGCTTGAAAGACGATAGGCACCCTTATACACATCTAACCGCTTGGTTACTTTAGTCACAATGAGAACATTCTTAAACTTCTCAAGCCCCTTTGACAAAACAACATTGTTCTGAACGTACTCAAAGGTGAGAGGCTCTCATCCTGTATTTGGTTGTTGCCTATTTGCCTATTTGCCTATGTCATGTCAAAAGTTTGTTAGTATCAAATTCAGGCAGGGCAGTTAGGGCATGGACAATTCTAGTTACAATTGTGGTCACCAGTATTTATCCACTGTTTGAATTGTATGATGCTAAGCCCGCAGATAGCACATACATAAAGCTCATGGTACTGGTAAGAAAACTGTCCGTGTTGAAGCAAAACAAAATCAAAATTTGGCACAAAAGGAAGCAATGCTATATATACCATGACCGATCACCATCGATAAAGAAGAAAATTTCTAAATTGCTTCACATCAGCGGGGTTTTCAAGAACCCACAATATGCCATGCAATGACATAGCCTTCCTGATAGCGGTAAGAAATGGCGGCTCTTTCAGAAAAACTAAGGGAGTTCTTTTCTCAAAGAAGTCCCCCTCGGCCCCTCCTCTTCCTCTATGACTACTTGCTTAATCAGATTATCAGTCTCTCATATTGGGAGAGGGAGAATTTTGTACTGTAAAACAATGACAGCCGTTTTTATAGTTTACTAGTTCATTTCACTGTTTCTCTTTGTATCGTACTCCCTTTAACTATAGCTGAATATTTGCAAACTATCCTATTGATTTGGTGAGGTTTGTATCTCTTGCCTGTTACACTATCTAATCTTCTGCCTGGTTTCGGTCCATCATAATCTGCTTTTGTAGGTTGAAGCTAAGAAGCAGAAAGATAAAACTTCCAAGGTGGAAAAGCACATAGAGAAGCATCACCACAAGAAATTGAAGCATCAAAAGCACGCGACATCTAAAAGACGCTCTGACTTGGAAAATACTTCTACCAAAACAGAAGATAAAAGAAATCATGACTATACCAAAAACTCAAAATACAAGGAGTCTTCGGAGGTGGAGGATAAAACTATTGAGAGAGGTACTGAAAGTAAGAAGAAATCAGAAAAGGATTTGATGTACCACAAGCATTCACTTAATGCCCTAGCAGGTCGAGTTCAGAAGAATGTTCAACCTAGGAGAGTTAGGCATGATGATGAGTATCAATGTGAAAAATCTTGGGTGGAAAACAACATGGACTCTGAATCTACTAAAAAGGTTGCGGAAAGCAGGAAACAATGTCCATTAAGTCCTCGTCAGCGTGAACCACACAACATGCATGAGAATAGAAGCATTAAACTCTCCGAAGAAGAGAGGGCTGCTAGGCTGAGAGAGATGCAAATGGATGCTGAGCTGCATGAAGAACAAAGATGGAAACGATTAAGGAAGGCTGAAGAGGATGATGCTAAGGAAGCTTCCCGCGCAGGCATGTCTAGTGGCAGGAATTTCTTGGACGCTGCTCACAAGAGTGTTTATGGTGCTGAAAAGGGGGGGTGTTCCACTATAGAGGAGAGTGTTAGACGACGGACTCATTATTCACAGAGCAAGTCAGTAGTGCGGGAAGGAAATGCCTTTAGAAGATAAGCATAACTTCCATTCTACTTTACTTGATAGACGACATATTCCCATTGGGGTTTGGTGGTGCATATGTAGTATGAATGTATTTGATAAGGATTTGCAACTACAAATGGTCTTCTGAACTCGTTAGACTAAAATTTCCCTGAAAGTGGTGTGTTCCAGCTCAACTAGATGCACTTCATCGTCAAGACACGTCCTGCTTACTTTCCGAGTGTAAATGCTATGAAACTTGAGAAGATAAATGGTGGTCTTTGGATCACAATGACGTGCAATTAGAAAGAAAGGCTCCTATGTGTTGATGTGATTTTTAAATATATATTGCTTCAGTCTCAAAATTAGTTTCGTATTGTACCTATTGCATATATTAAGGATATATTTTAATCGGGACATGAATAGCCTACGCTATTTATTTTTGGGACGGGGAAGTATATATTTTTAAAATTTATTCAGCTAATCACAATAGGGGTGTAACAGTTTGATTTGGTTCGGTTTGGGGTATAAACAGTAAGTCGAATCGCATCTTATCGTTTTGGAGAATTTCAAATTTAAATCGAACCGTCAAATTAAAAAATTGAACCGATAAATCGCGGTTCGGTTGGATTCGATTTAGAAAAATCATTTAATTTTGTAAAAAAAATAAATTAAATATAACATAAGATTTATAATAAAAAAATTTTAAAAAATTATATTTAACACTAATAGCCTATAATTATAATAAAAATTGAAAAATAATTCAATTATGTTGTTTGTTTACATAATATTTAGTATAATATAATTTTAAAATAATAAAATTTATAAAATCATCATAATACAATTAAATTTAAGTTAGCATATCATTATTATTCTATTTTATGTATAAATTAAAATGAGTGTATATATATGTAATATAGAAATATGAGGGATTTATATGAAAATATACATTTACATTATATATCGATTCGGTTTGATTTGGTTTGATTTGATTCGGTTTGTTTTGAGGTGTCAAAATCGCAAATCGAATCGAACCGTGCGGTTTGAAAATTTCTCGAACCGTAACCGAACCGTCATCGGCCGAAACCAAATCAAACTCATCGGTTTGATTTAGTTTGGTTCGGTCATTGATTTGGGCGGTTTGAACTTACACCCTAAATCACAATGCAATGAACCCTTTATTAGTTCTGGATCCATCAGAACACCCTACTCAAGCACAATAAATCTTTTCTTATGGAACATGACTATGACTTTGCTCGATTCGACTCGACTTAATAATCGAGCTGAGTTGAATGTCCAGTGAAGGCTTGAGGAATTTCATAGGTCGAGCCGACTCAAGCTAATGGCTACTCAACTTGACTACTCGCGAACTAGTTTGAACTCAACACGTTTCAATCTGACTCTGCTTAATTGGACTAATCACAAGTCGACTCGACTCATTTTATTTGGATGGGCTTGACTTAGACTCGCAATATTCTAAATTCAAGTAAAGATACAATATACTTGATCATGTAATTGTTTTAGCTAGCTAGGGTTCACATTTTTTAAAATTAAATCAAATTAAGCACCAATCAAAATACAGTAACAATACTAATATGAACTAGTAATCATCCATGCATATGGGAAGGAAAAATGTGAAATTTTAAAGGATGCAGGGGCCAATATTGAATTTGCTCGGAATTTCAATCATTAAATGAAATGATATGATAAAATATATATAGTTTTAAAGTAAATAAGTTAGTTGAATGTATGTTTTTAAAAATTAGGTGAAATTGATCATGTGTGTCTATATCATATATTATATTAAAGTTGGACGTTATAGATACACACTCATTCGTGAATGATGTAATCCATATCGCGACTATACATAGTAATATATTCACAAACTAAATGAATATTGATCGATTTGAATAAATACAAGTCTATTGCATTTCAGTTCTTGAGTTGTAATGAAATAAGTCAAGTTAATGAGTATTCAAGTAATGGCGCGTTGCTTCAAGTTAACTTCTAGAGTTATGAAAGAATCGATTTGAGTTAGTCTTGATTTACTAAGTACGTGAACATTCGTTCAATTGTCTCAAACTCGACACAGTTAATTATGAAATGTGTACCACATTATATAACTTCACAAATTTGATTAAAATGAATTTTTTTGAATTGAATGCTATACGTGGACTCATTAGGTAGTCCTAGATATAACTATGCGATTTTGGCATGTAAAACCCCATAATACATACTATTTCTATTATGAAGCAAATGTCATGTTTGATCTGACACATCATTTTAGATAGGCTATTTAACTTAAATAAATATAGAATGATATAATTATCATTACTTTAGATGTTAGATCAATAAAAAATTATGAACATAAACCACTTTTTTGGCTCTAAACATGACAATATTTAAAAAGAATACATATTTTGAAACATCCTTAAAATAAATAGTGAACAATATTGCATGAAGGGATTTATACAGACATAGTGATATTGATGTTTAAAACTAATATTAGATTTATAAAATACCACAGTTATGTAAAAAGAGATAAATTTGTAGTAGTTTTCTTTCTGAAATTGATTGACGGATTATCACTACATGCATTGTATAAAACAACAAATCCCACCGATATCTCATCCACCCACTATTTTTATTGTTGTCATTCCTTACGTCACGATTTTTAACTTGTATAACTGTAATCCTTAATATCTGAATTTTTTCAGTAAATATGGTCATAATGAAATTCGAACAATATTTTCTTTTCAGTATTTGAATTATGAAAATCTACCCTCCACCGATAATGGAAATGCTACAATACGTTCGTGTTCCCGTAAATCCGGCTCGTTATTCAAGCATATAAAATCGACTATAGATCATTAACACTTGAACCGGGACCTTGAACCGGGAACATCCCTAAGCGTCCGTACCCTAGAGCAACTTTGGTCAATAAAGCCCAGGGGCCAAAATGGTAAACTAAACAACTTTTATACTGTAAATCCTCTTTTAGTTACTGGTGGTGATTTTGTTGCTTTGAATGTTATTGACCATGGAGGGGAGGGTGTGCCCCTTATAAAATGCATGACCACGCCAACCATGGTGATTTTTGTATATAAAAGTTTTTACTCTATCTGCTTATTTTCTCTCTCTCTCTCTCTCTCTCTCTCTCTCTCTCTCTTGCAATTGCAATAACAATAACAAAGAAACTGACTTGGCTCTGTCTCTCCCTCTCTCACATTGACTTGGTCTCTGGTAACTTCATTCCGGCCAGATGACACAGCAAGAGATCGGTGAGCTGAACTCCACCTGATAAGATTTCCATCATGATTTTTTCCCATTTTGCATTTGTCTTTTGTTGCTCAAAATTTTCATTCAATTGATGCCATTTCAGCTCATCTTTTTCTTTTTTTTTTTTTTAAAAACTGAAAAAACAAACCCACATGTAAGTAGGTGATTTGCATTTCTCTCCCCACAGAATCACCTGTGAGATTTTCTCTACAGATTTTGTGGGTTTTTATTCCTCAATCTCCCCCAATTAAAACTGGAATTAAATCCTCCTTATTTACTCCAATTTTCCAATTCTACTCTCTCTCAAATTGTTTTTTTCTCTTTTTCTTTTTGCTCTCTTTTTCTTTTTGGTGGATTCTTTTATGAGTGGGGTTTGCTGATAAGTAAAGCTAGCTGGGGTTTGTTGTTCAATTTAAATTTTTTGTTGGAGTTTTGGTAGTTTTTATGGGTTTCTGGAAATGTTTCTTGGAATTGAATTTGTTGGCATTAAATGCATACATGCTATTTCTGTTATGTTTCGCATTACAATTGCCTTGTTTTCCATGACTACCTCTGTATTAGATAGATGCTCTTCACATGTTAAGTAGAGTTATGAGAAATTCTGAATTGGGGGGTTTTGGCAGGCTAGGTTCTGAGAATGAGGGTACAAGTGAAGAGGGGTTTAGAGATTAATCTGCAAATTTGAGCGAATCACTGCCAGTTTTTTCCGGAGAGGGTTGGATTGGAGGTTCCATACAGAAAGAGTGAATCTTGAGGGCAGAAAGAGGAGAATAGACTTGAATTCTGCGCGTTCAGCGTGAATTTGAGTATGAATTATGGGAAGGGTTTTCCATTTCCTCACGAAGATGGAATTGTCAAGAGAAGGGAGTCCTGGACTTCAGTGACGTCTGGGAAACCAATTCTGCAAGGATCTGATACAATCCCTTCCAACATGCAAGGGAATCAAGCTGGTAGAGAAAACTGGATGGATTTGATGGGGATGTACAGGAATATTTTGCAAGAAGCTCCGGATTTAAATGTTGCAGCTCAGAAGTCCAATCCCACTGGAGCAATGGCTCAAAATGGAGGGAATCAGAACTGTAAAGTGGGTTTGGATCAAAATGGAGGGCTTCGGAGTTCTAATGAGGGTATGGGTCAAATTGAATGTAGTCAGACTTACAATATGGGTATGGGTCAAAATGGAGGTCATCAGAATTCTAATGTCGATTTGGGTCAAAATGGAAGTAATCGGAGTTGTTACATGAGTGTGGGCCAACATGGAGTGATTCCGAGTTACAATATGGGAATGCATCCAGGAGGCAGTCAGAATTTTAACATGGGTCTGGTTCAAAATGGAGGCAATTGTAATGCAGGTATGGGTCAAATTGGAGGCAATCCTAATCGTAATATGGGTCTGGGTCAAAATGGAAGGAATCCGAATTGTAATACAGCTATGGTTCATAATAGACGTGTAATGGATTGTACTGTTAGTATGGGTCCAAATGGAGAGAATCTGAATTGTAATGCAGCTATGGGTCAAAATCAAGGCAATTCAAATTTTCCTTCACAGGGAAACCTAAGTAGCAATCGATATTTAAGCATCGATGACCCTTCAAATTGGAGCGATGCTCTTTTGGCAATACTGGGTATCAAT
The DNA here is from genome assembly GCA_028566635.1 of Lobelia cardinalis. NCBI lineage: Eukaryota > Viridiplantae > Streptophyta > Magnoliopsida > Asterales > Campanulaceae > Lobelia > Lobelia cardinalis. Next base: position 3,844,706 of record JAOWAN010000051.1, on the reverse strand, counting down.
GAGAGTGCAGCACCTGTTACACTCAACAAGAGCATACAAGGCCTGAATAGACCTCTCACTCCTAGTTTATCTACCCAAGTAGGATGTAGCTATTCGCAGCTTGAATCTCCTAACTCTATGGTCAGGAAACACGATCAGATCACTAGTTCGAGCCAGCAAAGCAGGGGATGCAACTTACAGCTGTTGCCCGTTGGTGAGTAGGCTAGTATTCTTGCATTCATTTTGTTTTTATAACTTCAGTGGTTATATAATTTTCCTTGTTCCTTATGCACCATGCTAAAAATTGAAAAAAGAAAAAATAAACCAAATCAGACATTTATAGGCTGTTAGAAATACTGGAGATTATTAAATAACTTTATTCACATCAGTCGGAATGAATCAAATACACTGCATAACATAGTTTTAGACCAATCATCCCAATTGCTAGTATGAAGTATGGTTGAAAATATGGCTAATTCAAAAAAAGCTAGGGGATTACTAATTGTATGTGAATTGCATAGCACCAGAAAATTCAAGATGATTTTACACTTGAAATGAATGGAACCAGAAAATTCTCTTGATACTAAACCAAATTGTTAATTTTGACAATATGCACATGCTAGTTTATGCCTATATTCATTTCCCTTGATGTTTCCTTTTCAACTGCTATGAGAGCAAACATGTTTACAATTCATTTCACATGTTAGAAAACCTGCCAAATGGAAAATCACACAATAGAGAAGCAAATGAGGTACTTCAAATTGTGAGCCGTGCTAAATATTGTTTACGAACAGAGATGTTCAATCTTGTTATATATATTTGCGCACAGTAACAACTGTCCTTTAACTTCCCCATCTCCATCTAAAGATGCTAGTTGTTTTCTTTCACTGGAAACTGGTATGGGGCTGTCACTGTATGAGTCCTATGGCCGGTAGAATTGAATATCTGTGGGTGGAGGTTCTTTTGCACGTTGGCTACTACCTCTTCTTCCACATACAAAATCTAATATATGTTGGTTTAAGATATACGATCTCTAAATATTGCATGCTTTTTTCAAATCTCTCCTGACATTTTGCAAATACATCAGTTCACATTATATGATCGGACAATTAATTGTTTTTCTGTTTGCAGATGGATATTCTGTCCCTTATCGACCCTCATATAACTTAAACTCACCAGCAAGGTCAGAAGTTGATGCCACCATCAGCATAGTCAGCCCCTTACAATTTAAGCCAGTAACACCAGATAAGAGAAAGCCTTTAGAGGACTGCCAAGTTCCTCAAGAAGTGAATTCTGTTTATGGAAGCTCAAGTAATGAAAGAAACGAGCATGAGCATAATATGGTTTCATTGAGCAGTGAAGAAAACGAGGGCCACTGCAACGTATTGCAGAACTTTGTTAATTCGTCATCTTCTGTTGTTACAACAACACTGCAGGAACATCGTATTTCGGACGAGGGAAATGAGCAAGGCTTTGACCTCAATAAGACGCCTCAGCAGAAAACACCAAAAAGGAGAAAGCACCGGCCAAAGGTAGTGATAGAAGGGAAGCCTAAAAGGACTCCAAAGCCAAAACCTCCAGAAAACAGTATTTCTAATGACACTCCAGCAGGGAAACGGAAATATGTGAGGAAAATTGGCCTGAAGATCTCTGAAACTCTGAAAGCAAATTGTGTAGGAAAAGAATCTGCAGAAGGTCCTCAAGATGTAGGGAATAGGAAGTATGTGAGAAAGAAGATCCTGAAGACCCCAGAAACTCAGGAAGCAAAAACTGTAGATGATGTTAGAATTCCTGCTGTTGAGCCTGCTGCTAAATCATGCAGGAGAACATTAAATTTTGACTTGGAGAGCACACAGAATGGTGAGATCCAGGACAACACAGGTTTCAACCAGATAGAAAGGAAACAAGGGAGTATTGCGGGCTTTAATTTAAACTTCAATCCACAAGACACAGAGCTATGCACTGAGCTCAACGGCGTGTCTGGGGCATCAGCAGTGCAAATAAGGCAGCAAAATGGATATATTGCAGGAACAAGTAACCTTCAGAACTCAACTAATCAAGTGTTACTTAGGAACTCATTTTTGCCTGAGGCTAATGTTCCTACAACACCTCTTGCTAACGTAAAGTCCCAAGCTTTAAATGCAATTGCTAGGATTGTGACCAAGAGAAGTGCAATTCCAGGCCATAGTGTGCAGCTGAATGAGTACAGTCAGGTAGATCGACATGCCTATGGAGAAGGAATAGGGCAGATTTTCTTCAAGGCAGATGCTGCGAGCACAGGTAGAGTAACAGATCCAATGTTGCAGATTAACTCTCAGTCGTTCACAAAAGATATGCCCAATGACGATGGGAAAAGAGGACTCAAGCGTCGGTCTATTGAGCAGATATATCCTCATGCCATAGATGTAGTGCATCCTCCCTTCCTGCACCAAAAGTTGCTAAAGGCATCAATTGAATCTGATGACGGAAGCAACCCTCTTGGCAGAAGTCGTTTGGAAACTCACAAGAAAAAGAAGACCCATGATGGGTTTTATGCAAACATTTCTACTACGTCCTCTGGAAGCGCAGCTTGCAAAGATTGTCTAGCACAAGAAGAAAGAAGAGGAATGAATGGTGTTCGTGCAAACAGTTCAATTTCACAAATTTTGAGCTCTTGCTTTGGAGGAAACAACATCTCTGATAAGGAAATAAATGCTGGTAATGTGACTACCGGTAACGGCTATTTCCACCCCATGGGCACCAAGCAGAATATCCAGAAGCATCATGTTTCATCTGAACGACAGCCGATACAAAGATCCCAAACATCTACACAGGTCCACGACTTCAACTCATTAACAGCAATGGTTACTTATCATCGGCCAACTACTTCACTGAAAGAAACGGCTGGATCTGATTATCTGGGAGAAATTTGGGCCCGCCATGCTAATGTATCGGAACAGCCACAACCAGCGAAATCAAGTTTGTCCAACCAACTGTTTTCGGGAAAAGATCAGACAAGTCAGCGACGACATAACGATGCTGTTGAAGGTCATCGAATGTTGCCAACTACTCGACCAAAAGAAGCACCAAGATCTGATTGTTTGACGGAAATCAGAACCTGCCAGGCAAATGCGTTGGAAGAGAAGCAGACTCCCAACCCATGCTCACCCAGACGAAGAGGAATGGATAAGATACTTGAGAATCAGTATAACAGTGCTGTTAAAGGTCGTCAACCATCCTCAACAAAAGCAAGAGGTAACTCTTCAAAGATAGCCTTAAATGATTGGGGATTAAAATACCGAGCATCCTTCACATAAATGTATATTACTCACATATATATCCACACACTAACACACATGTTTTGTGTATTTTTGTGCAAGTTATGTATAGTTACACTAATTTTCTGGGTACTTGGCGCAGCCACACCAAAAAAACTAAAGTCTCAAGTTTCAATTGATGAAATCACATACCGTCTAGAAGAACTAAACATCTGTGGAGTTAGCAAAGAGCAACATCAACTTGTTCCATACAAAGGAGATAACTCAATCGTTCTGTTTGAGCCTAAGAAACGAAAGACACGACCTAAAGTGGACCTCGACCCAGAGTCAGACAGACTGTGGAAATTCTTGATGGGAAAGGAAGGAAGCGAAGGTGCAGAAGCAATCGATAAAGATAAAGAAAAATGGTGGGAAGAAGAAAGAGCAGTGTTCCGTGGGCGAGCAGACTCATTCATAGCACGCATGCATCTTGTTCAAGGTATTAAAACATTTATCCAATCTCCTAGAATACTTGCTGCGTGTTATTTATTATACAACCTAGACTGAGCTATGTACGCTATTTGCCGATCTATTATCATGCATGCACTTCGCAACGTAATCACACTCAATTGTAAAGAAAGAATCACTAGAGAACTTGTACATCTAATACTAGCATGCAGTTGGCGCAAAAGCAAGAGAGTAAGGCTTGTGTTATGTAACGCACATGCATAGTGTTGAAGGGGCTGCCATGACACAAACTCTGCTTTAAAGTATTGATTCTTAGGCATGTAGGAACACAATATTCAACAGTCCCCCTTCCCCTCGATGGGGAAAGAACAATTTGTGGTGCACTGTTACACAAAAGTGATACCATCAAAACTAATAATAATGCCAATTTCATACAACGTTTCCTTTATAATACTGATTTTAGGAATGTAGAAAGCAATATGTTCAACACTTCTCCAGGGAAAAACAACTTGTTGTCTGGAGAATGATAGTAAGATGAATATTGTAATCTAGAAAAAAAACAGGAATTGAATGGATCACATGCATGAGAGATGAGTAATGGATGTCCCAATAATAGATGAAATGAAAGACATACTAAGTGGTTAGCAGATGTCAACAGGTGCTCTGCTAGACTGCTACACAAAAGTGAGAAAATCAATTCTAATTATGATGCCAATTGTCATACCAGATCGCGAGAGAGGTGGTAATAATTAGGGATGTTGTAGCTTCTTCTTGAAGAAAGAGACATTTGTCAGGTAGGTGGATGTAGGAAAAGTATTCATCTAGCTGATAAACTGGGTAGGAGGCAGAATTGAATAGTTTGCATTGAATATTATGCTACCAAATCTCTTACATTTTTCATTTGCACTATAAAGCTTAATATGTACATGTATTTAACCTAATATTTATTTTCCTTCATAGATGTACTTAATCAAAACATAATGACATACTTGGCAGGAGATAGAAGATTCTCTCGATGGAAAGGATCAGTTGTAGACTCAGTAATAGGCGTGTTCCTAACACAAAATGTTTCAGACCATCTTTCAAGGTAAATGCAAGGTCTTAATGCAGTTCAAGTATCATATGACCTTAAATTGAACTGGCATTAATTGAAACTGATCTCCATTTTCTCTTTACCTCTGTGTGCAGTTCTGCCTTCATGGCTCTTGCAGCAAAATTTCCACCTCAGTCAACAACCATTGATGAAACATGCTGCCAAACACAAGTTTTGGTTGAAGAACCAGATATTCAAATACTAGAGCACTGTGAGAGCATTCAGTGTCAGGGAAAAATCAGAAGGCAGCCACTATTCAACCATAGCTCTATTGTGGCTTGTGAATCAACTGAGGACGGAAGATATCTCACTTCAGGAGTAAGTGATGCAGCAAATAAGCATAACAGCATAACAGAGGAAGAGATCCTTTCACAGGATTCCTTTGATTCTTTCGTTTTGCAAACTGCGGATGAACAAAGATCCAGCTCAGGATCAAACTCAGAAGCAGAAGATCAAACAACTGGGTGCAAACCCAACAAGAATCCTGGTCCTACTTCAATAAATTTGTTACATCAAGAAGGTGTCACGTTTGAGGGATTCTACAGTCATGTAAATGGAAGAACATTGCTAACAGAGAGGTCCATACACATGCATCATCAATCAGAAAAGCAAGATTGTAACAGGAAAAATCCGAGTTTCATTGGAACCAATAACCTGCAAAGTTCTTCCGGGTTTACCGGCTCAAGTAACTCTAACATTCACCATATGCAAGAATCACTTACTTCCTTCAGTAATTTTCATTTGAAAATGACAGCAGATTCGCGAAAACTGGGAGAACAGTATGGTGGAATGTCAGCAGAAGAAAGCTTATCTTCGTCGCGGTCAACTGGTTCTGCAGTAACTGAGGCATACCATGCGATCAAGCAAACTTACCAACAAAGTGAGATTCGAATTCCCGATGCAGCGCCATTTGTCAAATATGGATTCCTAGGCAAGCACCCCACTCATCATGGAATCTCTCAACGAGGAACTGAGATTGGAAATAGTGCATATTCCATGAACAATCAGCAACATCAGAATTCCAAGATCCTGCAGTTGGAGAGAGCATATGAGAAAGAGCCTATACGTCCTGCTGAGATTCTATTCCAAAGGGAAACTGATGCCAGGAAGCAAGGCTCTGAAAGCTCTAAGTTCAGAGGAACAAATGCCATTGCGGAGGAGAGAATGCCGGTGGTAGGTAGGCAGAAACACTTTGAGAATACAGCAGCTGAAGAAAATTCGAAGGAGCAAACCTATTCTTCTCAGGTGCCACGTACTGCAGCCACCAACACTGTCAAGACAAGAAAGGGAAATGCAGAGGAGGAAAAGAAGAGAGCATTTGACTGGGATAGCTTGAGAAAGCAGGTGCTCCTAAATGGTGAGAATAGAGAAAGAAGCAAGGATGCAGTGGACTCACTCAACTATGAAGCACTAAGGTCTGCAGATGTCAAAATGATTTCTGATGCTATAAGGGAACGTGGAATGAACAATATGCTTGCTGAGAGGATGAAGGTACTCAGGATTAAAGATTTCGTAACAACATTAGAACCCCACCCCAAAAAGAGAAAAAAAAAAAGAATGTAATATTGGTTGATTACTTCGCAGGATTTCCTCAACCGACTGGTCAGAGATCATGGAAGCATTGACTTGGAATGGTTGAGGGATGTCCCTCCTGACAAAGCAAAGTGAGCTCTCCAATAGCAGTTTGTTCCTTTTGATGTTCTTAGCATGATATTTATACCTTCTGACTGCTGTAACATATGTTGCAGGGATTATTTACTTAGTATTCGCGGACTGGGGTTGAAAAGTGTGGAATGTGTGCGCTTATTAACACTTCATCATCTTGCTTTTCCTGTAAGATTTGTGTTGAAAATACTGACTCCTTGATATGGGAAAATTAAAAATTAAAGAAACTCGTGTTATTTTCTCTTAAGGTTGACACAAATGTTGGGAGGATAGCTGTAAGACTGGGTTGGGTCCCTCTCCAACCATTACCTGAATCCCTCCAACTACATCTCCTGGAGCTGTAAGTGTATACAGAAAGTCACTGAGGCTGAACTTTATTTAGTGATGTCTACTAATTATCTTCTCACACAGGTATCCGGTGCTGGAAACAATTCAGAAATATCTCTGGCCCAGGCTGTGCAAGCTGGATCAGCCAACATTGTAATTTTATTTTTCTCCCTGCAATCTTCAGTTTTAAACAGCGGAACATCGTACTAGCGTAGACATCCAATATGAATTACTTGAACTTCCACAATGAGATCGTCAATGTACTAATGTGCTTTCTATTTTAGGTATGAGCTCCACTATCAAATGATTACATTTGGAAAGGTATGTCATAAATTTGTGCTGCAAATACAAAGTGATATATTAATTCTGTGTGACTCACTCTTAAAACTGGGCTTTCCTTTGTACCTCATGATTCACATGTCTGCAGGTTTTCTGCACAAAGAGTAAACCAAACTGCAATGCATGTCCCATGAGAGCAGAGTGCAGACACTTTGCAAGTGCTTTCGCAAGGTATATTCTGACTGACAGCTATCTATACAACATTAAAAGTGATGACAATGTGAAATGTTGAATTTCAGCCGAAATTATTTTCCATTCATTGACTCACTGCATCCAGCTCTTGTGTACTTGCCCCTAGGCAATTTTAATGAGTTTGATCATAAATTTGCCAAGGAAATACATGTTGTCTAGTCAAAAGATGATACAGAAAGATCACAGAATAAAAAACTGATGCTTTAGACCTGTAATTGACAAAATACAACTGAAATGACATTATTAACCAGAGTCCTTTAATTTACTACGAAGGGAGGTGCAATCGAGATAGACCTATAAGCTCTATTCACAAAACTTGTGTGGGTGTAGTAAATTCAAATACTAAAATTTGTTGACTATCTGACATATTTTGACAACTGAAGAACTTCTTAATTGGACAAGGAAAATATGTAGAAACTAGACATATTTCCGAGAACAGTATAATCAATCAATTTTAGAATGTGTTTCCATTGGAGTATTTTAGGAGTATTGAAATCAATTTGGTCATGGTCTCAACTATGTGGGTATTGTACTTTGTAAAGCAATAAGAGTATCATCATCGTTGTCATAAGGATTAAATGTCTTCAGACTGCATTGTTACCCCCGTTATGGTCTGCAGTACAGCCTAGAGGCTGGATTAATGTAACTCACCTCACAAATATTTAGAAAATAGGCCTGAGTGGATACATGAATAATGCAAAAAAAGGTTTGTTCGGCTAGCAGTCTTTTGAAACTAAAAATTACTTAGGTGTTGCATTTAAGTTTTATCTGTGTTTGTTTGTTATATTTACATGTATGTATGCATTAGCTGGCATAATTTTATCAATTTGCTACTATATATCAGGAGAAAAAGTAACATAACAGGTTTAAAATGCTGCAAAATATAGAATGAAAATGAGTTCAGTTACCTAAAATATGAAGGCTCGGGAAACTCTCTTCCACATGATCTCCCTGGTTTTCTCCCTATCTTCAAAAGTACTTGTGCGCATACAATTTCATGAACACGCGCATATAGTGAAATTGTCTGAATCCTTCCATTTCCTTTTCTTTTTTCTTTTTGTAGTGCGAGACTTTCCCTACCAGGGTCCGAAGAGAAAGGCATTGTGCCTTCAGCTGTCACTATGGCAGATGACAGAATACCCAAAGTGGAATTCAAACCCTTGGCACTTCCTCCATCTGAGAGCAACTCAAGGACTGATGCTGGATTTTTCAACCAAAGGTGTGAACCTATAATCGAGGAACCATCAACACCTGAATCAGAAACCACAGAAATATTAGAAAGAGACATTGAGGATGCATTTTATGAGGATCCAGATGAAATCCCTACAATCAAACTTAACATGGAAGAATTCACAATGAATCTACACAATTTAATGCACGATAACATGGAATTGCAAGGTGACATGTCAATGGCTCTAGTTGCTTTGAATCCAGAAGCTGCGTCTATCCCCACACCCAAACTGAAGAATGTTAGTCGACTGCGGACAGAGCATCAAGTGTAAGTTTTGCAACTTCCTGACGTTTGATCAAACATGGCATAATGATATAACTACAACCAACTAGGTTGAATAGTTCCATTCCCCTAGAAATAGTCCTGACCTATGCACCCCTGATTCAGCACTATCAATTTGATCATGCTTCATCATTTTCCAGTATATCAAATTATAAGTGCTCAGATAAAGTGGTAGTGGAATTCTCCGATGTATGTGAATACATACGTTGAAAAAAGTATCAGGATTAAATGTATCCAAAGCATTTCTCAAGCTCTGTTATACTGCTGCAGGTATGAACTTCCAGATTCACATCCGCTCCTAGACAGGGTTAGTTATCATGCTCCTCTCTAATTTTTTCTAGCTCGCCTAGTATGTAGCATAACTCTATGTTAATTGACTGCCAAATTCTATGAATACAGTTGGATAAAAGAGAGTGCGATGATCCAAGCCCGTATCTTCTTGCAATATGGACACCAGGTAAGGACAAAGATTTTACATAAACATAATATGACTACAACGTGGAGTATATTGCCCTAGAATAGTTTTACTCTATCATACTGAGGGAATTTTACTTCACCCTTTACGGTTTAATCCTATAGCAAACTTATACTTTGTTCCTATAAACTAAACTGTTTTTTTTTAAAAAAATATATATTTACAATGTTTTCGATTAAAAAAATTTCACGGTAACAATATTAGGTAAGCAGTCGATAATAGTCTTTATAAACTAACAATGATAAGTAAATTCTAATGAATAGGTGGTCAAAGTTGAATGAAATTGACCAAAATAGTCAAATTGGGAAGATCATTTGGGACGGAGGGAGTATGTGATAACTATCAAAACTCTGCATGATGTTCAGAAAAATGTAGTTAATTGTTTTTTTTTTCTCTTTCCTCTGGGTAGTAGAGTTTTGGATGCTATTAAAACAGGTGCATAGTCAACTAACCATATTTATGGTGGTTAACTCCTACTAGGTGAAACTGCAAATTCAGTTCAACCTCCTGAAAGTACATGTCAAGCCCAAGAATCTGGCAACCTTTGCAATGACAATACATGTTTTTCATGCAATCGCACAAGAGAAGCAAATTCACAAACAGTCCGAGGGACTATTCTGGTTAGATATCCCATGTGTTCACATACCTTTTAAAACCAGAACCATCAAACAGAATATTAAGCTCTTAATAACATGTTATTGACAAGGTGGTTTACCTTCTTCTTTGCAGGTGCCTTGTAGAACGGCAATGCGAGGAAGTTTTCCGCTCAATGGCACATATTTCCAAGTTAATGAGGTAGATTTGAATCTGACAGTTTGATTAGTACCTTTATCAGTAATCAGTGGTAAAAAAATACAGTAATCACCGTCCTAATGATTACATGAACTGTTCTTGATTTCTACTATTTGAAAAATGTCCATACTATGCAGATGTTTGCTGATCATGAGTCTAGCCTAAATCCAATCGACGTTCCAAGGTCATGGCTATGGAACTTGCCAAGAAGAACAGTGTTCTTTGGAACTTCTGTATCGACAATATTTAAGGGTATGCACATCAATAATTACCAACTCTCGAGTTAATCCTCAAGCATAAATAGCATTTTAGAAAGCAACTAACGAAAATGAAATCTGATTTTCTGCCAGGCCTAACGACAGAAGAAATTCAATTCTGCTTTTGGAGAGGTAGGCAACGTTACAGTATTCAGTTTATCAAAAGTAATAGATGTTGATTCATTGTAGGCGTATATAAGTTCTATAAAACATTTGCATGAAAGTACTTGCAGTTCTTTTATCTCAGTTTTTCTTATTTTTGACGATGTGTGTTCATTTCTCATGCAAATGGAAGTGAAATTTTGGAATTATTGGAATCAAAGTTGAATTCATCGCACACCCACTCACAAAAAAGAAATAGCTTACGATTTTTATTCTGGTCTGTATCACTTGTAAAGGCCACGAAAGAGTAAATAGTCAAACACACGGACACACACACTCAAACGGTTTTAGTTCTAGCTTTTACTGAAACACTTGTAGAAGTCATAAAAGAATATTACAAAATTCATCTTATAAGTGCTCCTAAAGTTAAGAGGGTGGCTTGTCTGGCTGTAGTTGTATGGAATGTAATTTAACTATGTAATGACCATGATATACTAATTATATAGCACAAATTCAGCAACATGTCCAAAACATGACTAACAGGCAGCTAAAAAGTTTATTAGATAGGCATTAATCGTCAAGTGGAACAGGACAAACACAGTTTCATAGTGAGTATGATGCCTAGTTAGAAAACATAAGTCACATTGATGAACATAAAACGAAACATATTTCTAGAATAGAGGCATCAAGTCCCTTGTTACTCTCCTTAGGGTAGGATTCTTTATGCAACACAAAATTAAATAGTAGCCAGAAACCATTACCTTACTAGTGTGAAATGAATAACCTTTTGCAGGGTTTGTTTGTGTGAGGGGCTTTGACCAGCAGTCAAGAGCACCTCGACCTCTCATGGCAAGATTGCACTTCCCTGCAAGTAAGTTAGTCAAGAAAAAAGACGGGAAATAGAAGGTGTAACTTAGACACCAAGATGACTACCGGTATAAGGGAGTTACCAGATCAGTCCAGACAAGGATTGCAGAGCATGAAAACAAATCTGCGGACTTTGGAAAACAGATGATTGATGACTAACATATTGTTTGTACATTCAAATTGTTTGTCTTCTAACATGGCTCATGATATGCATACATACATGCAAAAACTTTAGGCGGCAGAGAGAACTTCCCAAAGTCAATGGTGGGATATGCCACCGAAATTTAGTCAACACAGGATTACCCATTATGATTTATTTCAATTTTTTTTTAATGCTCGCAAAAGAGCAATTTTTTCAGCAGTTTAGCACATAATGTTACGGGGAAGAAAAGAAGAAAGAGTTTGGTTGGATGTAGTTAGTACCCATTTCAATACATGTATGTATTTGCAAACAAGATTAAATAAACATGAGTTATGCAGAGGCAATTTTTTCTAGTATTCATACATTATTCAGGAAATAAAATAAAGAGTGTGATTGCATTCATTAATGATCTGATCAGGTACCTCAATAACCTTTTTGTAGTTTCTTCTTTTTCTTTTGGGTAGATGGGATTGTTGTCGAATACCCCGCTGCTCGAGGGAACAATACATGTTCCAAACAGAAAAAAAAAAAAAAACATGTACGAATTTTAGATGAAGTAGAATTAAATATAAACATTGGAAAAAATGAAAAGGAAAAACAAAAGAAGCAGAATAGGATAAAAAAGAGTCGCAAAATAAAATGAACTGACACTAGCAAAAACAAACAGAAGAAAATAAAATAAAATAAAATAAAATTGTGCTTCGAATACATAATGGAAAAGATGAAACATGATTTAAAAAAAAAAAAAAAAACGAACAAAAAATGGCTCATGAAGTAAAACATACCATAATAATTTTGTGCCATTACAAACAAGAACAAGTAGTCCTACCTTCATTGTTCCACAAATCATTGATTCGGAGACACCAAATTCAATGCAACATATTATAATATTGCAAGAAATAAAAGGTAATTATCTATATATAGTTGATGGGCCCAGGCCCAAGCGCTAGGCCCAATGCTTAGCCCAATAATCAATCTAAGGTAAGGCCCAACGGGCCGGCCCTTCATCAAAGCCTTCACAAGGGGTAACGGGCTAAGTCC
>JAOWAN010000051.1:3801124-3821740 GCA_028566635.1 Lobelia cardinalis | reverse complement strand
ATAGGAAAGATGACAATTATTTTGAAACTTCCATAAATAGTATAGTGGACAATAAAAACGAAACGGAGGGAGTAATAAATTTGAGGTAAATGACGAAACATATAAGACATAGTTTGAGAGTAATTTAGGAGAACAAAGAATAGAATATTTTCATAAAATAGGTGCAAGGGATCCATTTGCAACCCGAACCGTATCCAGTTCAGATAAATAGGAGCTAGACAAGCAAGAAAAATGTATAGACATCAATGCAAAAGCCATACTTGTGTGGGCAAAGTGAGAAGAAGCGAAAGCGGAAGGAGAGGATAGCAAGTTGGCTGCACAGTTTTCTCAGAAGAGGCGAGAGGGGTTGTTGCTAGTGCACTGGAGTATCCATACCAAAGGTATGTCTTTAAACTAAAGCTGGGAGGTGAGCAGTGTATATCGAAGTCAAGATACCAGATTTGTCCGATGCAGAGAAAGCCTAGAAAATCAAGTCTGATCAACACACCACAGTGACAGAGCTCTGTCACCAGCGGTGGTGCGTATTGTCTTTGATGGAGCTAAACTTTCACGGTAGGATCGATCTTTTATGGTGATCATGATGGTACTCTCATTTTTCCATGGGTGTCTCTCTAACATGTCGCTATTGATACCATGTCATAAGTAGACCAAAGAGGAATGATAGGAACTTAGAAGAGAGAAAAAGTGATTTGCTCAATATTGACTTTTTGAATAAAACATTCCCGATTGATTTAATACCTATGCTTCCCCAACTGTACCACTACCTATTCGAATAGAGTTATTCGGGCCTGTGCTCAGTGCTCAGCGGAGTTGGTAGAACACCCTTAATGGATCTCACAATCCTAGTATTGGTCCCTGAAATATCATTATCAAATAGACTCGAACCAGGAATAGATGAAGAAGTAGAATTGGAAAAAGATATAGGAATGGTAGGTAAAGAGAAAAAAGATTAAGACCTAAAACTTGATCACTGGTCCCTGACACTTGTACACCATGACAGTCTGCTATTGGCGACCCATAAGCATTATTGACTCCAGCTTGTGCTTCAAAACAAACCCACCTCCTTGTTCGCAATCAGCCTCTACCATATGCAAATGTGAAGAGCTAACATGCTCATTGGCTCGCAATTGATCCATCAAAAGTTCCTCATCAGATCCCAATTCACTCGCCCATCCTGTCTCCTCATCTGAATCCTCATCCTTCCATTGCCCATGACGGTTGTCCGCTGGTCTTTCTTCCGAAGTACTATCAAGTATCAACATCCACAACATCCTCCTTCGCAACCCCATGGTCTGCATCTGCCTTATCCATTGTCTGGACCCATCTGCTCTGTTATTAACCTCGATCCACTCCGGCAACCCACAAGGAGTATTTACAGAACATGCAGAAATCAAGATAGTAACCGCCTTCGACCGTACAACCTGCGCCGCCTGTTCAAAATTGTTTCCACAGCCATCTAACTCAAACCCTTTTCGCACAGCTGTTAGACCATCAGACATGGGAGCTCTAATGGAATCCAGCCCCATAACCGACTCTACTGGCTTCGGACTCTGTTTCCAGATTCGATTTGCAATGGGTCTCCACACAACAATCCTATTCTGACTATTGGCGATTAACTTCCCAGTCCTGGTAATGTTCTCCGTCTTCCGATCATATTTAATCCTGCGACTCCTACTCCGATCGATGCTTAGAAGCCTAAGAAAAACTTTCTTTGTTTTGGCGACTAACTTCAGCTGCAGCGCTACAAATAATTGGCGCTAAAAATTATTTTTGGGAGCTGCACTTATCGCCGGTTGCTATCACCAATGGGCCATAAACAGTTGCCTGTAGTCCCTGCATCACTTCCCTCGGTTTAGGCCTAAATCGAACATCAAACGGGGGTCGTATAGAGGAAGACCCGATGAAAAGAACAGCCCAAATCCATCAACCCATCATCTAAAACTGACCTACTGACTTGTGTGCATTTCCTGGGTCCATTAAGGTCCAGGCCCGATCTTGAAAAAACAAATTTAATTCCCACGCCAAAAATCGATTTGGGCCTAGTACCCAACCTCGTAAAGGCTGAAAGCTTCTTGCCCTCAGCCCACTCATAAAACCTGATCTGAAACCCATTCCTCCTAACCTTCTCTCCTGCCTCCGACTTTTTCCTCGCGTTGTAGCAGGAGTTATTTTGGGTTGGGAATTCCTACTTTCCCGGCCCTCTGAGATCACCTCCATCAGTTACGCCTTTATCCATTCCTTCTTTGATTCAAAGATTCTTGCACTGGAAATTAAAAACTCTTCCCGTCTCCTTCCATGATCCGCCATCCTCCTGCGATCCTTCTCCTCCATCCTGGCGCAGCCACCCGTGGCCCCAGAACTTGCTTGAGTAACTGACTGCTTCCCGTGACCATAAGTTCTATGATCAAACATTATTGTCGGCATATCAACAATCACTTGGACCTGGTACATCGCCTTTCCGGAATCTACCTCCACCACTAGTGGAACATTGACACCGGACTTAATTTGGATTCCAACAAATTCCCATAATCCACCCTCGTTATCATCAATCTTCACGAAGCCTCCACAAATGTCCCTAATGTCTTTAAAAACACTTGAACACCAAAGGTGAAGTGACAGCCCTTCGACGAGAATCCATGATTCTCCACAGCTGGGGAATGGCCACTTGCTTCCCACACTACTGACCCAACGATGAACACGTAACGGGAAACCTCCCTTGCGCTTACGACCACTTTTAAAAACTCGGTCAGCTTCTTGTGGAGATGGTAGAACAAACAGTAACTTGAATTCTTGTAGCCGTCGAACAAAAACAGGTACCTGCTGTGTGCTTTTGTAGCCCACGTAGCAACCTCCGTTTCTGATCCCACATGTCTATCGAACTTCCCCACCAAACAGCAACTAAGGAATTCTTAAGGATTTCTCTATGCCGCCCCGCTCCGCTTGAATGAAAACATCATTACTCCTAACCACCGAACTTCCTCCCTGAAGAGGAAGCTTCGGCAGTTCTGCCACACGCCTAAAAGACATCGCAAACAGCCCTCAGGCTGAACGAAAAAGAGAACAGAACCAAAGATCTAAAAGAAACTTTCAAGAAAATGCTCTAAAGCAGGTTTGAACAGTCGAAGCAAATCATACCAGTATGATTCAATGTCTCTACCGTTATTATTCAACCAGCATAAACAATCCATTGAATCAAAGCAAGAGATGGAATATGGAGTTTCCGGAATTCCAGATTTAGGCAAAGATTGCCAAGCCTAACTACGGAGAGAGCATTCTAGAGAGAGAAACTATCATTAGGTCATTGCTTTGGCACTTTGAACTATTGGAGATTCAGGTAAAGATTGGCTTAGATTTATATCCGTATCACGGCATTATGGATCACATTTACTAACATCATGGGCAATGAAGTAACATAAACAGAAAGCAAAAAAAAGTACCATAGACAGAATATATCACAGGCCTTCATCAAAATAAGTTGCAAAGAAAGCAGCTAAACAGATGGTACACGGCAAAAGTGCAACATAATATACCAGCGCTTTTACCCCGACTCTCACAAGTGGATGACTTGTTATATCTAGAAATGTGATGTCCAATCTTACATAAGAATCACAAACATATGAATTAGACTTAGATGGTATAGAGAAGATTGGGTAAAAAGTATACACATTTTTAAAATGATGTATAACAGGCAAAATATGATATTATATGAATGATGAACGAGTTTGAAATAATACGTACCGGTGTTGAGCCGTTATTCTCTCTGAACTTCTCCTCCCATTCTCTTTGAGCTTTCTCCTCAGCTTCATATCGATCAATAAGTTGTGCTTGATGCTGTAATGCTCTTTCTATGTCTATGTTTCCTCCATGATTATTTATATAGTGGCCATTATTACTCACATTATGACTTTCCGAGACAGCTGAAACTGGGGCATCCCCTAAATCTCTCTCGTTGCGGTTTTCAGAACCTTCTCTAGAGGTCTCAGGCCCAATATCAGAACAATTATGAACACCTTCTGAACGTGAAACTAGTTTGTCTTCAAGAGGATCATTTCTGCTAGAATCATTATGCAACTCCTCAACTGCTAATCTGTAAAATAAGCAACCTGTTAAGACTCTCTGCAAAAGCTGAAGAAAATATTTAAGGAGGCAAGGGTCAGGCAATTGTGGGATTGGTGGGGGAGGGGCTGAGGATTTAGGAAAAATGATATCTATCTTCATCGATTTGTCTAGTGAAGATGGCAGTATTCATGGAAAAAGGACATCAATATTTCATCGTTTTTTCTAGGAAGGTGGCAGTATTCATCAACCTATTTTATGTAATAAGTGACCAGCTTCAATTGGGGGAAGGGGGTAAAATAACTAAAAAGTTCAGAAAAAATTTCTAAAAGAAAGGGGCATAATCTGTTAAAATCAAAGTATAATCTACTTATTTCTTTGATTCCAAAAATAAATAGGGTAAATAGCAAGTTTCTACAAACTAAAGAGGGACAGGGTATGGTAGGAGGCTTCACCTCTCTGTAATATCATAGTTGACTAAAACTCATGAGATTTAAATAATTCATACTTTTCTGCATTCTAAATGTTTTCCACCCAAGTGGTCACGTGCAGAGGATTCTTTTGGACACCGATAACCAGTCACCTCATGTCAGCCTTGTTAGCCGTTCCTGCTTCAAGCCCAATGTAAGGATGAGATAAATACTACTAGCTCCATCTCAGTGTCTAATTTTGACTACTTTTGGTCAACTTGATTAAATTTTGACCTACTATATATAAAAATTTACTTCTTGTAGTAAACTTAGAAAAGTTACTGAAGTATACTTAATATTCTAACAACGACTGAAATTTCAAATTTCAAAACATAGTAAATTTATGTTTAAGTACGTAGTAATTTGAGAAAATTTTATGTTGACCTTTTAATAAGGATATTGGACATTCATTTTGGGGTGGAGGGAGTACATGTTTTACACATCATTTATCCAACAACTTATCACATTATCAACTTCGGATACAAGGAACATGCTTGAAAGTTCTAAAATGACATGTAAGAATTTTCAGCAGCAACTCAAGTCCACAAAAACCATTAACGTTCAGGTTGCTGGTATAGGAGCATATGAATGGATATTATTTGTCTGCATTTCTTGTGGCTCATATATGGGATATGTACAAGGTCATGTATGCTCTTTTGGCCAGAAGATCTGGAAATAGGAATTACAAACACAAACAATTCCCCAGAGGCAGAAAGAACAGTGTGGAAGGTTCTAAATCCACTTTGTGGCTTTTCCACTACATAAGAAAAGTCTTGAATTAGATCTATGAAATGATTGAATCCTATAGATATGAACAGAAAAACTTGATGAGGATGTACTGATCAGCAGCAACTAGTAAGGTTTTGGGTCAGGGGGAGGGAGGAGAGATTTGGTAGGTGAGATGCAGCAGATCACCATCTGTAAAGCTCGATTGGATGAGCAGAAGAGGAGGTAGCATCTGATGGTGACTTCCCTAATCAGTGGGGAGAATAACTGTAAGTGTAGGTTCAATGAGGATTGAGTGAGGCTTCAGAGATGGGAGCTATAGCATGCAGGGCACAGTGTCTAGTCGTGTACGCAGCCAATAAATTTAGGGAGTATTTGTATAGATAAATTTCCAGGGAAATGACCAGTAAACCTGATAAATTAGAAGGGGGTTTGCTGTAATTCACCTAAAGTTAAACTGAAATATCTGGATCTCAATAGTGCATTCAAATGTCGTCTAGCACGTGAAATTCACCTAGATAAAACTGACCCGAAAATGACTTATTTTATATTTTTTGGGTTTCCCTCCTTTCTGTTTCATCAATTGATTCACTGAGCGTACATGCTTATTATCATGCACACAGTCACAGAATGTAAGATAGAAAAACTGTATGCACAAATGGAATGTTATTGGGGACATCTCCAAAACTATATATGATCTATCATGTTCCCCTAACAAAAATACAAACAGTTTTCAACATATATATATAAGGACCTGATTGGCTGCGAACCACTCCCGATTTGCGAACATGCGAACTACAATGGACCATCAAAATTTCAACAGTGAACCATAAAAATTGATATGTCTGTGAACCATGAAATTTATAAACCGTGAACCATTAAATTTATAACTGTGAACCATGACTTTTAGATGTGAATCATGAAATATGTGAACCATGAACTTGATATAATTGTTAACCATGCAAAAGTCAACGAAAGTCAACTGCAAAACATGAAATTTGTGAACCACGAAATTCAACGAAAGTCAATTGTAAAACACGAAATTTCGTGGTTCATAGTGGTTCGCGGGTTCGCAAATTATTTGCGGTTTTAACCCGATCAGCTACCTATAGTAAAGGAACAAATGGTGATGACATCAGAATGTTTAACAAAACGAAAGCCTGCTCATGGCTCTTCCAATGATCAAATGGTGATATCCACAACAGTATTCAGATTACATAAAGTAAAGGAACACTGACCTATGTTCCCTACGTCTTATCTGGCGACATGATTTACCAACACGTTTTGGTGAAGAGGAACCACTTGATGCAAAACCACTACGCCTTCGCCTGGAAGAATCAATGAACTTCTTCTCAAGAGAATGCAAAGAATCTCTACTGCTTTTCCAAGACAAGCTTCTGCCCATTGGAGTAGAGGATTCATGTTCAGAACCTGAAAATGTGTCCACGTCATGCTCCCGTTTCCCATTACTGGAGGGTTCCTTCCCCTTTAATGAACTAATGCCAACCTCTGCTTCCTGGTCAGAACTTGAATCAAATGTTTCAGAAACATCACTTCTCCCATGACTCTCCAAGATTGCAAGAACATCTGCTGTTGCCTTCTCAGCTTTTTTTCTTTGAAGATACACAATCTTTAGCTGCTCCTCTAGTTCCATTACCTTTTTGTTATAAGTTCAAACCAACATCACACGATTATTAAAACAGAATTTGAAGACAAGTCTAGTTAGCATGGTGTTAAGACTTAGTGCTGAAAGAATTCCAGAGGGGAGTGATGTCAATATGTATATGTGGGTCGTATGTGGTATGCGTGTGATTCAGATATACTTATACTAACCCTTTGGGCCAGTTCATCAGCTCTTAGCCTTGCTGTTCTTGACACAGATCTTTCAGACAACAGTCGGGCCCGAAGAAATTCAATTGTCGTTGCAGTCGCATCCTCCATGTTATTAGTTTCCTGGTACACAACTGTCTGAAATGATAAGGACCTGCATGCATAAGTGGCAGTTATACAATGATGATACTCCATATTTCCTTAGGTTAAGCACCTTTAGACTCAGTACCTTGTCTCCAAAGCCAGAGAAGATGAAATGATGATGGCTAGGGAACCAGTGAACTATCTCAACATGAGACTAAAGGTCCGGCATTTTTCTATTCTTCTCCCTTCACTGTAAGAAATAAAGGAAAGAACCATCTTAACAAAGTAGAAAATGAAACAAAAGATCCACTAATATCTGCAGAAGGCAAATAGCATTTAGGAAGTAGAACTTATACAAAAAAGAACATACCCGTTATCATGGTAAATTTTAAGATAAATTTTAGTATCTAGAACAAACTAAAGCTCCCATAAATGAACTTAAAGTAGACCTGAAAATTGCAGAAAATAAATGAGCACGAAATTTTATTTCTGACATTTCAGTACAAATTTTCTTCCGGAAAACAAGGTGAATATTTTACTCTACACAAAAATTACACACCAAGACAAAAAATTTACACTCACATGGATACCTTTGATTGCTTAGTATCTCTTCCTTGCTGCACTCGAAAAGCGAAGCACCTATTGATAAGGTCTACCGACAACTATCCGAGAACGGGGCGAGTCGATAGCGACCTCCCTCTTGCTTCTAAAGACTGCCCTATCTCGGCTGGATCTTGGTCCGGCCATCATATTAGCGAATAAACGTATTGCTGAGCTTAATGCGCGAAAACGTTCTTCGGTCATCCAGAGGTGTATATTCGGGCTTCCCAAATCAAAGACAACTGATTTAAGAACTGCTGCAATCAAGGCCTTTGAGCAATCTTTGAAATGTTCCGCAGCCTGCCTTCTTCTTCATGTCCGTATCTTCCCTCTTCGGGAGCCTGCGTCCCGGTCTTTTTGTGCAGAAGTAGATGGAATCTATTTGTCTCGCAAAAAGAATCAATGGTGAAGTGGGATAAATTCTCATGAAATGGGCAGTTCGGGTTTACGATCGTGGGCCTCTTTCATTTCAGCACCCAGGATAAACGGAGAGAGAGATTTTTCAAATTTCTTTTTGGCATCCATAGATGTCCAGTGGACGGGTAGAGGAGCGAAAGTCCGCCTACAACTAGGCAGCTGATTGCTAGGACAAAAATCAACTTTGGGTTGACGTCCAACTTGTATTCCTTACCTGACATAAATCTCAATGCGTTATATCTTCTTATGAAGTCAATTTGTCGAATAAGCTCTAATGCCCAGTTCCTAGTTCAAGTTATGGGTACTACCCAACAATCACAAGTTCAGCCAACTCAATCCCATCTTTTTTTAGCATCTAATCCTGAGACAAGAATGATAGTATTGTAAGTCTGTAACAGATGATATTACTGGTTCATCAGGAAGAGGGACAAGGAAGCAAAAGCATTACTACATGAATTCAAATTAGAGGACAGCCAATGACCCAGCTCATGAACTATCTGAAGTGAAACAAAGCCAAACGCTGAAGAAAACAGCTACCAGGTAATTTACAGTTATCTATTACATACGTGGCTTTAAGATGGCGTGGTCTACTCCCCAGGATCCAGTTTTACATATTTATCTCATTTTGATTAAGAAATTTTTGAAGGTTCCATAGACTAATGATTGATTTGTGTTAACAATTATCCAGATATTGATTTCTAAGATGTTGGTTAGATCCATAATCCATTTTTAAACAAAAGAGGCAATGAGACACTTAACACAAGGGATATTGACTGATGAAGCACTGATATAATTGATCCGTCTTCATATATCAACAACAACAACAAAGCCTTAATCCCAAACACTTGACGTCGGCTACATGGATCATTTTCCTTCATTCCACGCAATGCATTGTCAAGTCACCATATAGATTACAGTCTTTCATGTCTTTCAGTTTTGCCGATGTCCATGTTAACTTTAGCCCACGCCTACCCCTAACTTGATTAAAACTAAGGAGCACTAAGGAGCCTAAGTTATACGTGACCAAACCATCTCAGACGGTTTTCTCTCATTTTCTACTATAGGAGCATTCACCATTCTTGTATTTGTTCATACCAAAACCTATATTTTCTAGTTTTACCGCATTTCATCTAAGCATTCACATTTCCGCTATACTCATCTCGTTAGCATGTTCCTGCTCTGTAGCCCAACAGTCAGTTTCGTACGATTGCGCAAGCCGAACAGTTGTCTTGTAACATTTTCCTAGCTTTACCGGTATACACCGATCACATAACACTCCCAATGCACTCTTCCATTTCACCCGACACAATTTTATTCTATGATTGAAATCCTCGACAATCTTTTCATCTTGATTAATTATTGATTTTAGGAACCGAAATATTTCCTTATGAACATGAATCCTAATAATTTCCGCATAATAAATGCTAGGACGTCATCTGTTTTATATGACATGTCGCACCTGCCTCGGGTGTTCAATAGAGCTAGGGGCATCACATCTCCACCTATGTGTGATTGATATTCAGCAAGGGTGTTTGGTGCATTTACCTCGTGGTGCATCGAATAGGTTAAGCGCCACACCATTTTTTGAATGTAGTAAAATATGAGCAAGGTGGAGTAAAAAATTTACCACTAGGCTTAGACTAGCAACTTGGAAAATAGGAACAATGGCGTATAAAGGGATGGAGTTACTAGATACTATGATTAGAAGAAAGAATAATATAGTGTGTCTACAAGAAATAAAATGGATAGGGGAAAAAGCTAGAGAACTAGAAAATACAGGATTCTATTATTTATGTCCCAAAAAAGCATAGCCTCTTATTTTCCTTAAAGACATAGCCTTCCAATGATACTGCACAACTACAACAACTATATGAAGTGGGTAAGCACTATCTACCTGGAGGATTCTCAAGTAAAATCCAAAAGTCAAGGACTCCATTCGAGTTTTTAACAAAATTAAAGCTTAACAAAAGGTTAATCCTTAACTTCTATCTTAGTAATGTAAGACGGAGAAAACACCATCCTAACGAACAGTGTTGATTTGCAGGAGTTTTGATCTATCCGCCAAGCTATGACTCGCCTCCATTTAATACCAGTTTAGACCCGATCACTTCTCCTAAGTCCTACCACATCATTTAACTCTTAAACTAGAACGAACGCTTATTCAGGTCGTATGCAAAAGCTAAAGTTTGATACCCTCAGTAGAATACAGGTGAACCATGCTAATAGAGATTTCGGAATTGAGATAAAAATCATTAAAAAATCATTTCGTGGGGTAATTACCAAACCAAGTATACCCCTCGCTGTCATTCAACAGATGTGACATCAAATACAATCCAATACACCAAAAAATGACACGTCTCACACCCAAATCAGCTTTATAAACCTTTAACATAACACCAAGATCCACTAAGAACTAAAATTATTTCCAGGAAGCAGGTACCTAAACAAATACAAGCTCAACGAAGCAAAGTAGTATGCAAAGCACACAGCAAAAAAGACTGAACTGAGAAACCTACACAATTACGAGAACCAAGAACACACCTGAAATTAAGCCAGATGTGCCGGCATCGTGATCCGTCCGTCAATAGCTTCTCGATTGAACCAGATACGGATTTGGCCTAATCTCCGAGCGATGTCGTCGTCGGAGTCCACACGCGCTGTCACGCGCCGATTGATGTTGAGGAGTTTTCTATGGGAGGCAAATAAATTTTTCACCCTTGTGCTTTCGGGGTCTAGCGGAAAAGGTAGTTTTAGAGCGAATAATTATTATTTCTATTTTCGGTTTAACGGTTTCGCTAATTAGATATTCGTATATTTGTCTTGTCGTATCGTATCGTATGTTATAACTCGAAATAACCCATGCCCAAGGGCATGGATTTACTTTTTGTACAACAACTGCATGTAATAAAAAATAGTTTTATAATAAATAAATAACTTTAAATTTGCTTACTATCGTAGACGTGAGAAGGGGAGTGGGGTAACGATGGATCCGCGCGCCCCACCACCGTAGTCTTACACAGTTTACTTTTAATGCTTTTTTTGTAATCTGTGCACACTATTCATGCTACAGTACCCACCCATCTTGCCCATACTATAGATTTTGGCAACATTATAGTTTAACTTTTTTTTGGTTACAATTTTATAGTTTAATAACTAGTGCAAGTGCAATACCATTCGAAAAAATATATATTTATATGTTTTTTAAATATATTTTATATATTTTTTAACATTTTTCCTTTTAAAATTAATATTTAAAAATATATTCATGTTTTACAATTAAAAAATTTAGTAATTTAATTTTTATTAATGATTAATCACATTTGAAAGATACGTTAATATGACAAACACTTACACTCACTATTTAATGGTGAAAAGATGGTGCGTTTGGACGTGGAGTTTTTTAATATATTTTATTTTTGTTTGTATTTTTTGTTTATTTTGTGTTTGTTTTGGTTTTGTAGGAGTTTTACAATTTTGCCCTTTGAATTTTAAAAAATTGCATGATAGTGATGAAGAGAGAAAAAGAGAGAGGGTGATGTAATGTTTGATAGGATATAAATGTGATATAGGGGTATGTAAAAATAGTAGGTAGACAGAAAAATTTATGTTTTAAAAACTTGTATTTTTGGTTTGTTTTTTAAACATTGTTTGAAAAACAAGACGAGTAAACGCACATTAATGGTGAAAAGTGTCAGTGATGCTCCTTATATTATAGATTATTATCCCATTAAGCGGAGAATAATTTTTTGACCATTATACTAAAAAAAAAAAATATATATATATATATATATAAAGTCTTTTGATATAAATAATTTGAAACAAGTAAATTCAAGCTTTTAACACTTTAATTTTGATAATAAACTGTAATTCCATAAACTAAGGTTGCATCGATCTTTCGTTTCATTCTCTTTTGATTCGATCATTCTCATGTTGGCATCACCCCTTTCTTAAATTGATCAGGCGCAGACCCTCATGATCATGACATGTATAAATTATTATTATTTTCGTAGCTACAAGCATATCTGGACCATTTCAAAGTAAAAAGGAAATAAAAGCTAGCATCTCTAACAAGACTATTAATTAAAATAAGTGACAACTTCATAAATGATCCCTAAAGAATTTTGAAATTCATAAATAGTCCCTTATCTTTATAAATCAATATTAAAGATCAAAATTTTTAAAATCCGGTCAAAATTGATCCATCCGTTGTTAAATGTTTGTTAATTTGACCGTTAAACTCAAGGGCAATAATGGTATTGTAGGAAATTCTGTCTTCTCCTGTGGACTTTTGAAAATTCGGCAAATCATCTTCTTTACGACAACTAAAGAGGAAGAGGGATAACCTCCGACAACCAAAGGACTCAAAATTATGAATAGAAACTTCAACAATTAGCTATGAATTAAGAATAACTAAAAAAGACGTGTAATTCAACATTTTGAATAAAATTGCCAGTATCTTTCCTCATGCTCAAACGCAAAGAAGAAGAAGAACTGAGATTCAGATCTTTCTTCAAAACTCTTATTCAAATCTTTCTTCAAAAACCAATTTCCTTCCACTCTTCCTTCAGAAATCCAGGTCTCTTTCCTTCACAAACTGATTGCCATTATCTTTCTTCAAACCAAGAGAAAACCTGATTTCAAAATTGAAGGAAATATAAGAGTTCTCATGTAACTATTATTTCTATTGTTGCCTATTTATCCTAAGAGTCCTTTATTATATAAACTCTAGGTGTATATATACACTAATATGATGAATAAAATATTATGATCTTGCTACACAATTATAACATGGTATCTGTCTTTCAGCTATGTAATTCTAATAATGTGTCAGTCGAATTTACCTCTCTTGGTTTTGTTGTGAAGGATCTGTCTACGGGGGCGCCTCTTCTTCAGCGTCACGTTGATGGTGGTACCTATGTCTGGCCCACTCCTTCCTCCAGTGTCTCTTCCCCTGCAGTTCAATACTCGGGTGTCAGAACCTCCTCGTCCATCTGGCACTCTCGATTGGGCCACCCAGCATCTACTATTTCCAGTCATATTTTATCTCAGTTTCTTTTACCAGTTTCTAGAATAGAGAATAATAGCTGTGATGCATGTAGTCGCAGCAAGAGCCACAAACTTCCGTTTGCTGATTCCACTATTGTTTCTACGAGACCATTAGAGTATATTTTCACTGATGTATGGACTTCACCTGTCCTCTCTTCTGATAATTTTAAGTACTACGTCTTATTTGTAGATCATTTTTCAAAGTATATGTGGTTGTATCCTCTTCGTAGGAAATTTGATGTTCATGATGTTTTTATTACCTTTCAGAATCTGGTAGAAAACTATTTCCAACTTAAAATCAAATGTCTCTACTCTGATAATGGCGGTGAGTTCATTGCTCTTACCACTCACTTAGCTAATCGTGGTGTTACTCTTCTTACCACTCTACCTCACACCCCTGAACACAATGGTTATGCTGAACGGCGTCATCGACACATTGTCAAAACGGGTATGTCCCTACCTACACATGCCAGTCTCCCTCTCTCCTTCTGGCCCTATGCCTTTGACACGGCATTCTATCTCATTAATAGATTGCCCACTCCTACTCTCAGCATGCAGTCTCCCTATCTAGTTCTTCTTAGGTCTCCTCTCAATTACTCTAAACTCCGTGTATTTGGTTGTCTCTGTTACCCGTGCCTATGCCCTTACTCCTCTCATAAACTAGAGCCTCGCTCTGCTCCTTGTGTCTTCTTTGGGTACTCCAAAACCCAAAGTGCCTATCTCTGTTATGATCCGATTACCTCTAGACTATATGTTTCTCGAAATGTTCAGTTTGTTGAGACCACTTTTCCATACTCCTCCTTGGTGCTCACTGAGTCTCGTCCTACTGAGGATACTATCTCCACTTGGTGTCCTCCCCAATTCAGTTTACCACCTGTTTCCCCGGTCTGCGCTCCCTCTGTACCACCCCCAGTACCTCCGGCTTCTTCCCAATCTCAGCCCACTCCACAGTCGGCCCCAGCTCAGGTTCCTCCTCAGTCACCACCACCTCCACCTCAGAATATCCACCACATGATTACTCGGGCTAAGGATAATATCCATAAGCCCCTCCGTAAGCATTCCCTCTCTGCTCTCCTCTCATCTGACTCTGATATTGAGCCATCTACTACCTCCCAAGCTCTCAAAGATCCTAAGTGGCGTGCTGCTATGGCTGATGAGTTTGATGCCCTAGTTCGTAATGACACATGGGAATTGGTTCCTCCTGATGGGGTTTAGAATTTGGTTGATTGCTGTTGGATTTACAGGATTAAGCATAAGTCTGATGGTTCTGTCTATAGGTATAAGGCTCGCCTTGTGGCGAAGGGGTTCCATCAGCGTCTCGACATTGATTAGCAGGAGACCTTCAGTCTGGTTGTTAAGCTGGCCACTATCCGTTTGGTTTTGACTCTAACGGTGACTTGGGGTTGGTCCCTAAGACGACTTGATGTGAATAATGCCTTCCTCCAGGGACGTTTATATGTGTAGACAACTCATTTTTTACCATAGTAAATAAAATATTTTACTAGAGGATTTTAATTAAATAAAAGAGCCCAAGTAACATTAACAATTATGTTACTAACATTAAATAAATATGCATGCTCAAATGGTGCACTTATACATTATAGTGTTGGGTAACAATTTATTTTGTAGGATGAAAGGGAGAAAAAACAAAAGAGAAGACTTTTTCTCACAAAAGAGATCATCCTATCAAGCTCCTAACTGACTGAAAATACTTATATACAGACTGCCAAAAATCCTTTTCAATAAAACCCAAAATATTTCAGCCGCAGAAAGACGCACCTCGGGAATTGCACCGGCACGGACGTACCAGACAGAGTTACGGTCGTGCCCTGTAGTCTGAACCTAGCACGTTCTTCGAGGATGGTGCTCTCACTTGTGCTCGACTTTTATACCGTTTCAGCCCTTTTCTACTCCAAAACCTTTAATTTCTCATATCTTGATGTCTTCACTTGGAATTCCTGTAAATTAATCAAAACTAACCAAATCAATCGTAAAATCATATGTAATTACATCAAAATGCTCATATAAATAGCACTAAAATAGTGTCCATTTGAGTGCTAATAGACACCTTGTATTAAGAGAGCAAATGATGCACACATAACCAATCCTAGTTGGGTCGGACGGGTGAAGTCCGTTTTGAGTCATTGAACATCTTGGGATAGTGGATTCCTTCTCCAAGATATAGACCTCTTGTATTCCACCTGCACATCGACTCCCCAAAGGTCGGACAAGCCTTGGACAAGAGTTCTATATCCTTTCGGGGATCCACCATCCTACCATTCTAGGTCGTGTCTCTAAGATTGCCAATCAAGCCAACGTTTCATTTGGTTCATGACCATTTGCATTTGACTCTTTTGTGATCATTTCGACTCTTTTGTGAACCAAGACTATGGCTTATGATCACTTGACTCTTTTTGCATATTTTGATGTATGAGTGAACATTTTGAATCTTTCAGTCATGACTCTTTTTTTTCTTATGTTGGCTCATGATCACTTTGACTCTTTTTGCATATTTTGGTGTATCAGTGATCATTTTGACTCTTTTAGCCATGACTCTTTTTTCTTCACCCATTTGGATTAATTGGAAATCTCTAAGACAAATATACCAGGCGGTCTCAAGACGTGTCCTAAGACTATGTGCTTGGTATTAACTCAGGTTGCCGGGGTACACTTCCCTTGTCCATTGAGTTGATGGGGGGAAGAGGGATAGTCTCGTTGGTCAAGCGTCGGCTTTGTATACCTACGTCCCTTCCAAAGAGCCATCGGGTTTTGTGATGGTAGACTCAAGTGTACTTGTGAATGTTTGTGCGGTATCTAAGGAGATAGGGAAAAAAGAGATTTTTGTAGTAAAGAAGAAATCAAAGTTTTAAAGAAAATATTTTTGAAAATATTTTTGCAACTATGATCATGTTTATTCACAAATAATGAGTGACCTTTAAAGAGGTAAGATGAAGAAAAGAATATAAATCTTTTTTGTTTCTTTTCTTTTTGATCAAACAAGTACTTAAGCAAGTAAGGGTTGATTTTATCTTGCTTAGTCATGCAAGGGTGATGAAAGCATAAAGATGCAAAGAAATGATGAGAGGGAAGAAATTTTGAGGCCTAGACCTCGTTACCTCACTTTTGCAAGCATAAGCATTCATTTTCTTCTTGAATCTCCTTTGATTTGCACTTAGGGTCTTACTACCCAAGATTGAGACCAAATGGGCTTACCAACCCAAGAATGAACAACAATGAAGCAAGTAATGCATTTAAACATGTAAGTGAGCTTTAAGTCCCAAGTTTGTACATGCAAAGCATTCATGTTGATCAAATGTTCCAATTAATCATGATAAGTGCAAGCAAGTCATGTAAAGCAATCAACCAACAATTGAGCAATTATAGGAAAGAAGCATGTAAGAACATTATTTCTAGAGTTTAACCCTGTTAAGGCATCCCCAGTGGAGTCGCCAACTGTGAGAACCCCCGTTCTCAATGCCCTCGGAATTAAATTATTAGCACTAATCGAGGTTTCTTGGATGAAACATGTCATCGGGCGTGTGCGATGAAAACTTTGGTACAAGTGTGGGTTTCTCATTAGTGACCACTCAACTTTGTATGAAAATTTGAGAGTCGCCACCTCTGTTTATATTTAAGACTTCGGAATCACAAGGCTTTTAAATGTAAGAGATTGTAGGTCCGGGGGCTAGGTTACGAATCGGGAAGGGGTTAGGCATCCAATTCGTCATTCGGTCTCTTAATAATGTTCTAGCATGCATGTCTCCTATTGGTTAGTCAATTGGTTGGTTGGTTGCTTACATGAGATTCAAAAAGGATGCAAAGAAGAGGTGAGCATGGTCTCATCATCATTTATTTACATTTTATCATGCAAGAGGAAATAATATACATTTTATTCATATGAAAAGAAAAGGAAGTATTTACATCTTATGCAAAGAATGTACATTTTGGTCACGTATTTGAAAGAAAAAGGATGTACATTTTAATCATGCAAGTTAGGAAGAATCTACACTTTAGTCATGTAAATAAAGAAATGTTCATGTATTTTGTGCAAAAGAACTTAGGAGTAAGACTCCTTTGTTTATCATCCCTCAAGCATCATTATCCAAGTCATCGAAAGACTTTGGAAACAATACTATCATTTGTAGGATGTTTCGAAAGCATGTAAGTGCTTGAAGATTGGTATTTATAAAGGAATGTATGTATTTTGGATTTGAATGGAATAGTCATTATCACTAGATTAGGATTGGCTCTTAGTGTATTAATCTCTTTGAGACTCCAAGAAATGAGTGAACCTTTGTGAGGTTCATGAACACATGCATTTCTTTATTTCTAGGTCCTTTAATCATCATTTAAAAATGAAAAAGAAGAAAGATGAAGAAAGAGGTTTAATTCAACTCAAAGATGAGATATTAATCCCACACTTTAAGGATCATGCTTCTATGTACAAAGAATTGAAAGACTTGTATTTAATTCAAAGATGAAATTTTAAACCCACACTTTGAATGTCACATTTATGTAATATGCACAAATACACATGTAATATTTATAGATCAACTCACTAGAGTGAGGACTACACATTATGTGCTATAACATATATATATAATACATACATATATAAGCATTATAAATTAAATATAAAGACATAATCAACTCATAAGAGTAAGGACTTGCGCATTATGTGCATAATATATATAGTAGTATATACATATGTAAAAGCATTTTAAAGAAATGTAAAGACATGATCAACTCATAAGAGTGAGGCTTTGCACTATTATGTGCTAGCATGTATAATATGCATATATATATGTATATATATTATAAGCAAGTAAAGGAATGTAATGCATAATCAACTCACAAAGTAGGATTTGTAATCCACACTTAGGAGAACTTGCACTTATTATGTGCTAGCATATATAGTATGCATATATATATTGTAAGCAAGTAAAGAACAAACATTAAGAAAATGTGAGGCATTCATATTATGTTGAAGGATGAACATATAATACCCACTTGGTTTGTCACCAAGTGAGTTTTTAAGTTATTTACATGGAAGTAGAAGAGAGAAAACTTGTACAAGTATTAAAAGATGGGAGATGAACTCACCAACTCCCAATGGGTTTGGACAAGTTGATACTCCTTAGTTTAGGTGGATGGATTCAAAGATGGAAGAAAGAATCAAAGAAGTTCAAGTTGATGAACTCTCTTTAATGCTTTCTAGCTCTTTATTATCCTTGATTGTTTTGTGTTTTGAGTGGTTGAAGATGTTTGTGTTCTTGATGAGGGTGTTTAATGTAAGAGAGAGAGAGTAGGATGATTGATGATGAGAGAGAGTGGGCTTCTCTTAATGCTTAAGGATGATCAAGAGAGTGTGTAGGCTAATAAAGAGTTATGAGGGATTTCAAAAGTTTGCCAAGGCTTCCAAGGTTGTTGAAATGAGTAAATGGGGTTGTATTTATAGGTGGGGAGGAGTATCCAGCCTTATTTTGGACCTCAAAATGTCCAAAATACCCCTGAGAGTATTTATGAGTTTACCCTTTTTCCCTTTTAGAAAAAGACAAAAAATTCAGAAACAGCTCACCTGGGCCGGACCGACCCACGTGAGGCTGACTGAATATTTAGCCTTCTTCTAGGCCAAAAGTGAGTTATAACCTATTGTTCAATGTATTCAAGTGTTATTTATTACATTCCTTAAGTGTACATTGCTTAGCAAGGTTGATTACTCCTTCTTCCATTCTTGGTATGCATTTGTTTCCTACTTTTAGGCATCCCAAAAAGCATTCATCTTTCACATCATAAACACATATTCTAGGGTTTTTGCTTAGCCAAGCTATGAACTAATCTCCACCTTCTAGGAGTTGGAGGTAAATCTTACTTATTGATTATGCATTATTATTAATACTTCGAAGTTGTGTTCTTGTTCTTATTGGTATTACAATCCTTCTTACGTGCGTTCTTTCAACTAAGTAGTTGCAAATGCTTAATTCGAAGAATGATATTGTATTGTATGAATATGCTTGATTGAGATATCATACAATAGCTTGATTGTGATTCTCTAGTTTACTTGATTGTACGACGAACTCGTGGGTAAAAGGAATTAGGGTTGTTCGAGTATATTAGCTTCAAGGGTTTTCCGTGCGTCGTCTATTACTGTGACCTTAAGTGTTTAGTGAAATCGGAGAACGCTGGCAATATATCTTCTGACCAAGAAGGCCAAATATTTCTAATAATCAGACAACTGTAAGAACATAACCAATAAACATAAAGAATTGAGCATAATCATAAGTAATTATTGAATCATATCTCCTAGACTTAGCATAAATACGACTTTCATCTCAGAATTCATTCGTATCAATTCTATAATCAAACTAGTAGACCAAAGTAGTGATCAGTTATTCTACTTAATCCAAGTTTTCAGTGGATCGACATCCTATTTATCGTTATCTACATTAGTTTAGTAGTAGTAATAGTAGTAAGTAGGTTATTATTATTATACTTTTTGAGCACCCGCGACAGTGCGATCAAAAAGTGGCGCCGTTGCCGGGGACTTGTTTATTCTAGTCTAGTAATTGTGTTACACTTTGATTTATTATATTAGTTAATTAGATTCATTAAATTAATATTTTTGATATGGCTGAATTAGTTAATCCAAGAAGAAAAATGAAAGATATATAGTCCTGTAATTGAGGAATCTCCTTCGTGCATAATATCATTTGAAGAAGTTAGGGATTATGAACTTAAACCGATATATTATGGTATGCTCCCTTTGTTCTACGAAATGCCTTCTGAAGATTCCCTCACATTTATGAGAGATTACTTTAATACTATAAATCAATTTTTGCTAAAAGGACTTAAAGAAGAACAATTAAGAGTAAAATGCTTTCCATATACTTTGAAAGAGAATGCAAAGAAATGGTTTATGTCTTTAAAACCACAATCATATGGTACATGGAAAGAGATGTATGACGAATTTGTGTTACGATACTACCGACATGAGAAAACATCTACACTACGTGCTAAAATTTTGAAATATACTCAAGGAGTAGATGATGTTGGTCCCACTAGAGCTCAATATAGGTTAGAGGGGGGGGGATGAATAGCCTATTTAAAAATTCTTTCTTAACACAGATTACTTTAAAATATCACTCTTTAATAAATACCAGAGTTTCTGTGCAGCGGAAATGTCAGAGTTTGTTAATAGAAAATCTGTTTGAAGAGAATTACAAAACTTAATGTTTTATCGGATGCCTTTGATGAAACAGAGTACTCTGATCCTGAGGATTCGAGTTTGCCTAGTGAATGAAGCAGCAATCAAACAGAAAGGAAATGGCAGAAAAGTAAAGCACACAGAATGTATAGAGGTTCACCAACTAACTGGCTAATCCTCTAC
>JAOWAN010000051.1:3788692-3800613 GCA_028566635.1 Lobelia cardinalis | reverse complement strand
TGGAAAGCTTTTGGGGAAGTTAGGTATAGCCTAGCACTTTGACTATAGTTTTTGGATATGTACATATTGACCTTAGACCATACGGTCGCTATCCTGATTAAGAGTATGTTTGTAATTACTTAAAGTTTGAGGACCAATTGTAATAACTTAAGAATGTATGTAGTGTGTGAGTGGTTATAGTAGCATGTATTTATTATGTCTGACCTCACACCTTCGACTTGGTTTCTATCGAATGAGCCAAGTTGTGGGCGTGACATGTTTCATTACCAAGATTATACTACATCTCCCACTCTCAAGTTCTCACGCTTAATTATATAAAGTAATTGTCATTTAAAGACATTATTTTCAACAAGAAGCGGCTTGGATTCGTTTAAGGGAGGTCTCGAGTTCGAGTCTCACTGTATGTAGAAAACTCCCGTTGGGAGACTCACCCGCTATTGCTAGGTGCGCGAATCGGATCGAACCGGTAGTAAGAACATAATCCTTGATATCGGTGAGCAACAAAAAATAAAATAAAATTTAAAGACATTATCTTTAACAAAACTTTTTCTTATTATCTAAATCCTTTCAATTAGGAAAGTGCGGGATCGGGGTTATACTTAAGGGTGGGGCGACTACGGGGTCTCACATCTGGTGCTCCGACGCTGTAAATCGTCGCAAAAACAGACCTCTCCAGCAGTAACTCCAACCCTCTTCTCCCATTAATTCCCAGTCCAACACCTCATCCAAAACTACCAATCAGATCTGTTAAAAATTACACCCTTACCCACCAGCATAGGATTTGAGCACACACCTATATTATATACGAAGTTCTCGAAACATTTTTTGTTCGGCGCACCACTAATTGGTAGAATATCTATGTTCTTCTAGAGTTTGGCATCCTCCGACACCTTATTCGACGATTACTAATATGGAATTTGATCTTGAGCTCTTGATAATTCGTCGATTATCCATTTGCAATTCCTGACATTCAGGATCGACTATAGCAGCAATTGTCAATGGAGGTTGCTTTGTTGTGGTTTTAAGGGTTGAATGATGTTTATACGTAACTCCCTCTCCGTAATAAATAACTTTTTAGAAATCAAAACTTGTCCTATAATAATTGTTCTTTTAAAAATTTTAAAAAATTTTTGTCTATATTTTTTTAATTTATCCTCTTATTTTTCCAATTATCCATTACCATTAATTACATTTATATTTTTTATTATCAATAAAGAGATATTATTTAATAAGAGTGAATTTGTCAATATGTATTACTCCTTAATAAATGTCAACAAATCTAAAAGGTCATTTATTACGGAACGAAGGAGTTATATTTTGGTTTGGGTGTAGATATACAAAGATTTTGAGAGTATTTTGTTTGGGAAGAAATTTGGGAGTATTTATTAGTTTGGGAGAGAATCTCGAGTTCGCTCAAATTTTCTTGATTCATACTCTGATATACTTTTTGAAAAAAATTACATATTTATGGTAGTGGTAGTTGTTGGTTGTGATTAGTTGGTATGATGGGATTATACAGTGGTGGTCGTGACTTTTGGTAAATGACGGGTAGGGGTGATAATTTGTAATTCGATTAAATTCATAAATTTATAATTTTTTTAAAATGAACCTATTTAAATGAGTTATAATTAATAAATTTGAATCTATTTGATATTAACTTAATAACTATATTTAAATTTATTGATTATCACTAACTTAAATAAATTAATTTTATAAACTCACGAGTTTAATCGGATCACAAATTACCACCCTTAGTTGCTGGTGGAGGGAAGATATTAGGTTTAGGAATTTTAATTTGGGTAATGTTTTACAATTAAAAAAAATCTTAAATACATTGATTTTAATAAGGATAATATCAAAATGAATTATTTTTTTTCTTTCCGTTTTTGTTTTAACTTTTCAAACAGTTTTAAACTATTCAATAAAATGATTTATTTTTTATAAACATTTACGAAATAATAAATTTAAATAATAATAAAGATATTTTAACTTTTAATATTATTAAATTTTTATTAGAAATTTAATTTAGGTAAAAAAGTTATTAGAAATTTAACCAAGGAAGGAGATTTAATTAAGATAGAATTTAATTAAAATATTTTTACTAAAAATTAAAGTGTAATTTTTTGATTTTATTTCAATGTTAATAATTAAAAATATTTTTAGTATATACTTTTACCTATTATATAATAATTAATTATATATTAACAATAATATGTGTACTTAAAATTTTAATATATGAAAATTGTTTTGTATTTTGGCAACTCTTTTGGAGAATTAGTATAATTATTGGTGGTAAGTCTTTGAAATAGGCGATTTGACGAAAATTGACGTAAAAAAAATATTGTATATTTGTTTCAAAATATTTATCCTATCCTAAAACCCCCAAAAAAAAGTAAAAATTATATATCAAGGAATAAATTTAAAAAACAAACTATTGTACAAGGTTATAAATATACAATAATCCAATTACGAAAGCTAAAAAACCACCTCAAAAAGAAAAGAAAATGAATGGACAGTTGACAGAAGGTTCAAATTGCAATTAAAGTTTCCGTAGAAGGCTTCTTTTGCTAAAGAGTAAAAAGCAATGGCTTAAATTGAATTTTATCGCTTTCCGATTTCCAGCCCTTTGACAACGTTTTCTGACCGCAAAATTCTAATTCAGCAAACTTAAGAGAGTGAAGAACCCTAATTTGAAGAAAGCAAAATTCAATTCGTTCCCCGTGACTTTGTCAATCTCGGTTAGGATTTTCGCTTTCCGAACTGCAAAATTTTCTTGCGGGCAGTTGTTATCAATGGACGTCGACATATCACGTTGGATTCTGGAATTCCTTCTTCGTCAACCAAGGCTCGATGAACGGACGGTCAGCTCCCTTATTTGTACCCTGCCCCTCGAAGACAACAATCCTTCCCTTAAAAAGGCCATTCTTTTAAAGAAAATCGAGTTCTTAACCTCAAATGGAGCCGTTTCGGAGCAAATTCTCGAATTGCTCGAACAAATCGAGGAGTTAGAGCATGAAGAGGGGATTGAGGTGCTGGACTCGATGAAGAAGGCCTATTGTGCTGTTGCGGTTGATTGTACGGTTAGGGTTTTGAGAGAGGGAGATGAGAGTGAGAGGGAGGGGAAGTATTTTGAAGCTGTGAAGAGGATTTGGAGGGGGAGGGTTGGGGAAATGGTGAAGTTTCAAGACGGGAAAGTTTCTGTTGGGTTGGTTTCGGAGAGTCTGAGGAGTCAAAGGGATGAGATGGAGGCTGGGGCGTGGGATTTACGTGTTTGTAAGAATGTTCTAGCTAGGAGTGGAAGGGTGAAGGCAGCTGAGGTGGTTCGGAGGTATGTTCATGAGGCGAGGGAGAAAATGGGTCCATCGTTTTTGGAATTTTTGGCGGAGACACTGAGGGATAGTACCGTGTGGCAAGCGAAAGCTGGAGTTTCTGATCAAGGTGAAGAGATTAATCTTAAAATTTACTACTTTCCACTTGTAGAGCCCTGCATTCCACTTTCGGAGTGCTAATTCCCTGTTCCTGCTGTTCCACTTGGAAAGTTTCATCTCAAAAATTATGCATGTATGATGTCTCAAGTTTATGGTTTCTATACAAAGTATGCCCCCAAAGGATGGCTGTTTTGAGTTCTTGTATACAAAGTAAGGGGTCTACAAAAAAAGTTGTTTACGTATGTTTATTTATTAGAGAACTTAAATATGTCTGTTGATTTTTCAACTAGTAAATCTCCGTTAGGGTACACAAGATAGGAGTATGAGTACAGTTACTTGATCCTTGTATGTTTCTATAAATTTTATTGGAAATACTACAACTGTTATCATAAACATCAAATTTAAAATGTGTCAGATGCTGCGCTTCTGTAGGACTAGAAAACAACTGCCAATTTCTATCACATTGGCTGCCTCCGCCTCCCATAATTCACACTGCATTGAGAATCTGATAACATGGATTGAAATTTCAGCAGAAGCTTTTTAGCTGTTTTGCAAATAGACATGCCATAATTTTCTCCTAACACTCCACTAAGTTTTCCTGCCAGTGTCATTTCTCTCTCGATGGTTGCAAGATAGTATTGCACTTCATCAGAGATTTGAGCAGGCTGCGGCTGCTCTTCATCTACTGGATCATATTAAGTGGTTATTGTGGTTGGTCTTCGTTGGTGATTGGGGCTTCTGTTTTATTACACATGGTTTCTCCTATTCTTCGCTCCCTCGTAGAATTGAGGACCACTCTTTACTCCTCTCCCAAAGTC
Source organism: Lobelia cardinalis (assembly GCA_028566635.1). Classification (NCBI taxonomy): domain Eukaryota; kingdom Viridiplantae; phylum Streptophyta; class Magnoliopsida; order Asterales; family Campanulaceae; genus Lobelia; species Lobelia cardinalis. The sequence goes on along the minus strand of JAOWAN010000051.1, from coordinate 3,796,367 downwards.
TTGAGCTTCATGGTCTGGCTTTTGACATTGATCATTTGACTTATATACCTAAATGCTTCTCCCATCTTCAATTCTATCTTCCTGTTTGACATCATGAGAAATTTGCCTACCGAGATTTGGTGTTTGCTTTGGAACTACTCCGTAACATCATTCTATTTATAGGTTATGCACAATTTATCTTCTGTGAAAGGAGTTTGCTAACGAGTTCCCCTGAGCCACTTATAAATAATCTAAAAAGGGAAATTATACACATTGGGAATCTTCCCAAATGCATTGGGGAGTGTTGTTAACAATAGACTTTGTAAAAAATTTGTGTATGTGTTTTTCTTTCTTTATTTTCTATCTGCGTCTCCAATTTACGTACAATGATTTGCATCTTGACCTCCCCGCACACAAACAAATGCATGCATTTAGTAGGCATTTTCATTTTTGCTCAAGTCTGGATGAAAGTGAGCTAGGATCTCAATTGAGTCTTTTGTTTGCTTTTGGTTTTGCACGGGCTTTATCAATGCTTAGGTTGTTGTTATCTTCTTGTAGAAAAACAGAAGGGAAATGTGTCACTCAGGCAGAAGCATATTGCTATTAAACGACCTAGAAGATCAATGTCTTCTTCCAGAGGAGTTAAGATTGCTGATACTGACATATCGGTTTCTGAGACTTCTCGTGACAGATATTGTTGTGTTCCTACCCCGGAAGCAAACAGAGTACAGGAAGCACCTGAATCCAGTTTGTTGGAACTAGGTGCAGTGGTGAAGGGCCCTCTTCCTGATGCATTGGGCCTGGCTGAGACCGTAATATCCGACGTGGCGAGAGAAAATTTGGTTCATGAGCCTGCACTAGGTAGTCATAATAGTGCAGATGTTGGCGCTCCCGGTTCATCCATTGATCAAAGTGCTGATGATGTTCAAGTCAATGGCAGAGATCTTGGTGCTGGTTGCTCCAGGGATCAACATAATGGGTTAAAGCCCAGTTTGATGGCAAGAAATCTTACTGCACGGATTGTCGAGGTAACTTTCGTTGTTGGCCAGCTACTTTTTTGATGGATTTTCAAATGATATCAATCCTCATTGTTGAGTTCCTTATTTTGTTTCCCAAGTTTCTAGGATTTGGTTGATGAATCTGTAGTCTGTTTGAATGACAGCTTTAACTTCAATGGTGTAGATTATTTGCTATAGAGATGTACTCTTCTTACTACTAGAGGAATAGTGTGATTCTTAGGTTGTTGCTGCGTATTATTGGATTGATGTGGGATATATGTAATTTTGTATGCTGTCAACTGCTCATTTGCATGTGTATGATTATATGCATGATATCTAGTTGAGTCCTGTAACTTCTGTTTCAAACGTAGGAGCGACCTTGTGTTTGCAGATTTCATTATTGCAATTAAACTACTAAATGTTCGATGGTCCTTTATTAGTCTAAAAAGTATTTTTCAACAACCACCTTAAGCTTCCTTAGGAAGGGGTATTCTTTAGGACGCATTTGTACCATCATCCCCCCAATGTTATAAGCCCAAGTAACCTGATAATTGTTGTTCATTTAATTCCATTCCATTATATGTAAACAGATCTGATGTTCTTTTTCTTTCAAGGAGCGCTTGTAACTACTCTTTTGGAATAATCCAAGATAGCATCCATGGAAATTTGTAATCATTGGCAAATTTACATGCTTTTGGGAAAGAGTGGGACATAGTGAAGTGTGGATGTAGAAAAAATCACTGTATGCACATTCGTCATTATCCGTCCGCACTATTATACTTGACCACAATCCACATTTTCTCTTTCTACTCTCAAATGGTGGATCCCATGGTGCTTGGAATGTGGACATAAACCACTTGGAATAGAAACCTGAATACTGTTTTTGCTCAATGGTCTAGGATTTCTGTGGTGTAGCTTCAGCTACCTTTTTTGTCTAAATTAAGTTTGACATATGTGAGTACCTTGTAAAATGATAAACTGGAAAACACTTGAGTTATATCAGTTGAGGATGTCTTTTGAAACGAAATATGCTGTTCAATGTCTTTTGATTGTCTGGATTGAAAATTGCAGACCGAGGAAATCTGCAATACTCTGTTGTCACAGGAAAAGAAATCAGTCATGCTACCGACGTCCGAGGGAATGTCCTATTTACTTATAGAACAGTCAATATAAGATTATTAAGTACACTATCAAATACTAACTCCATAAAATTGCAAGAACAAACGAATTCTTGTAAATTATCGGTCAAAGTTAATATAATAAGGTCAACCAAAAATATTCAAAGTGAGAAAGGGAAATCTTTTTGGGAATGAGGGAGTATTTTATTGCAAAAAGATGATTTGGTAATAAGACAGAATGATGATAATAATTTTGATCATCCAACTTTGAAGACCCTTATATTCTACCAAAATTACTGTATGATCTGTATCCCCGCAGAAAACAGCAAGACTCGTAAATTTCCGATAAAAAATTTAGTACACAGTCGATTTTTTGAGATTTAATAGAAGAAAGAAACATTGTATGAGGAATCACTACGCTTAATTCAGTCACGAAGACCGAAGAGCGAGAGGAACAAAATAAGCTAAACTGACTATGGATATATGTTTTGCAATTTGCGGTTTTGCTTTTTCAATGTTGTCCTCGATACTTTTCTTGATATTAGCTTAGAGATGCATTACAAATAATCTGATGTTTTGCAGTGGGACGACTCATTTGAAGGTTCTGCTGAAGCATCGGCAAGAGGACTTCGTTTACCCAGTCCAAATAGGAGAGCTGTTTCGCCTTTGAGGAAGTATGAAGTTGCTAAATTGTTGAGGAGGCGTAAGCGCAGAAGATGGAGTACCCTGGAGGAAGACACTTTGCGGATTGCCGTTCATAAGTATGTGAATACCTTTTAAAGCCCAACATCTGTGTAGTTATATGGATGAAGATTGATACCACTAATTATAACGACATATTCCCCCACTCTTAAATTGAAGAATTCCATTTGTCATTTTGTCACGCTGTGACAGAACTAATTGTCGTCCTTCTCTCGTCATGGGTCACACAATGTTTGGGAACATTTCACCACCCAAGACAGTTATGTCTTCTTTACATTGGAATTATTCTCCATATCATTAAAGCCAATAGTTTGTATTAACTTTTCATGACTACCGTTATTTTAGACACTAATTTATGCTCTTTTTGAAAGGTATGGTAAAGGAAACTGGAAGTTCATTTTAAGTATGTACCCGGACATATTTGAAGAGAGAACTGAAGTAAGCAAGCACTAACTATTTTGAGAACTCTATTTGCAATGTTATCATTTGGTTGTTTCTGTTTTTGTTCTAAATAACAAAGCTTCATTTATTCAGGTTGACTTGAAGGACAAGTGGAGAAACTTGATCCGATGTTAGTATTTCTTTCAGAATCTGCTTCGTCCGTTTGTGAAGGGTGAAGGAGGCACCCACTTTTGCTTTTCGCAAGTTTTTGAGAATATTGGGGTGCAGGGTATATCTTCTTGTACAAAATAAAATGCACATTGTATGCTACCAGTAGCTTTTTGTGTTTTCCGCCAGGTGGGTGTTCTATGTCTAGTGTAGCGTAGAGGTTAAATGCATATTGGCCGTGGAATATGGAGAAGAGAAATGTTTTGTAAAGATCTTGCCGGTTTGAGGTACGGTAAGAGAAATATGAATGCTGTTGGTTTTACTAAACATATGTACATATCTATGAGTAAGTGCTAATTGTGCCTTTGGATATGGTACCAGTTTAAACTTTTGGTCCAGGAAACTTTTGAAGGAGTTGGCTATCTTCTCTTGTTTCGACTTTTGTATACTCTTTTTGAGATGTGAAAAATTAGAAGCTTTAAGCAGCAAAGGTAAGCTCGTGGGAATCTAATTCCATGTTGAACAGAAATCCAAAGCACAAAAGAATAATGTGTTCATGAACAGAAATAGACCATTACAATTTTATTTATTTCAATCCATATTTCGTGTTACAGTCCTATATATAGGACAATTACAACTACCAAAAAGCCTTGTTTCGCTTGTGGATTCTCTTTCAACTCAAGCAAGTCAATTTTTTTCAGTTCTTTCCACAAACTTGTAGCAGCTCTTTCACAACACCATTGACCTCTTCCTCCTCACCTTTGATCCTCAAACCATCACTGACCTCCCTTGCTTTTGCCCTAACACCCTCCCCACTTTTCTCAACAACTACCTCCCTAATAACATTTGATATAACCTCTCCCTTGAGATTTCCATCACTGTCTCTCACAACCTCCATGGCTACTCCAACTTGCCCCAACAGTCTTGCATTGAATGGTTGGTCAATATGCATTGGCATTGCGATTATTGGAATGCCAAATTTCAAACTCTCCATGATTGAACTCCATCCACAATGACTCACAAATCCACCAGTGCTCCGATGCCCTAGAATCTTTGCCTGTGGTGCCCACCCTTGCACAACCAACCCCCTATCCCCTACTCTTTCTAGAAACCCTTTTGGAAGTGCCTCTTCAATGCGGACCTTCTTCCCCGTAGGAAACCTAAGCACCCATATGAAATTTACATTACTACCCTCCAACCCATTAGCTATTTCCTTAATCTCTTCACTTGACAAAAAATACTCACTCCCAAATGACACGAACACAGTTGAAGACTTATCTTTCTTGTCAAGCCATTGAATGATCCCTCCATCATCATCATCTTGCTGATCATCATCATCATCATCCAATGATCCATTAAAAAGTGGGCCCACGGGGACAATCCTCTTCTCAGTTATTGAAGAGAAGAAATCAATATACTTGCCTTCAATCTCTCTAAAAGACTTGATCAAAACAATGCCATAAGATTTCCTTGCACTCTCAATAATCACACCTCTGTCGTCAAAATCATCAGTTTTGGCAGACTCCGCCCAGGCTTTCTTCATCTTCGCCAGCTCGTAATCCCGGAGATAAATCTCCGGAAATGGGTATTTCGCCTTTTCGGGATCCGGGCTCTTCAACGCGTGCATAGCGAAGGATGCCGTGACGGCTCCGGTGGTCACGAACTGGACGGAAGGAATATTGAGATCAGTCGCCGCGTCGACAGCCCAACACTGGTTGAAATCATAAATAAGCAAGTCCGGGGAAAGGGTTTTGAGGATGTCGGAGAAGGCCGGCGAGGACATCTGGTAAGCGCGTTTGAGGGTGGACATGAGGTGGGATGGGAGGCCGTTGGTGGTGTGGTGATGAGGAGGGAGGTTGGGTAAATTAGATGGGAGATGGTGTTCCACTAGTTGGATGGAGCTGGAGTATTTTGAAGGGATTGTCTTGTTGATGGAAGAAAGGTTGATCGGGGTGGAGCACAAGTAGATATGGAAGTTTCTTTTTGCGAGTCTTTTGGCTAGTTCTAGAAATGGTGAGATGTGACCATGGGCTAGCCATGGCAGCATAACAACTCTTAGAGTAGGATTAATATTGCTGCTCTCATTTGCTGTTGCTGCTGCACCCATTTCTCTCTCTCTCTCTCTCTCTCTCTCTCTCTGTATGAGTATTGTTTATTTTTTGTCAATGAAATTGAATGGTACTAGTCCTTACTCCTTTGTGTGAAGCGATGATCATTATATTTAATTATAGCTTAATACAATATAGGAGTATATATGGTAGGGTTATAGGGTCTATATTTGTACCAAGTGTCATTGGGATACAGAATATATTGGCAGATTTCATTGGACGTGTCTACTTTTGCCTCTCTCCTCCCGCCACGCATACACACGAATACTCTATCTACTTTAATTTGAAAAGCAGCCTGCCTGCCTGCAGGGAATGAATTTAGTCACAAAGTTCGCTATAATTTTTAATTTTTAATATTTTTTTAATTTTACATTTATTTTTCACTTTAATTATTTTAAAATAAAATTAAAAATTATCACAAATTAAACTTCTAATACCACCTTAAACTTAACGCCACCACCATATCTATCTTATAAATTAGGTCAGTGGACCTCACATTAAGTGAATAGTAATTCTAAATGAATAGTAATTTTAAATGATGATAGTATGTATTGGAAAAAGAGTATTTTATTTATGGGGATGTGTGTGTATTGAGAATGAGAAAAGTGAGTATGTGTTGAAAAGAAAGAGATATTAAAAAATGTTAGTATATTTATATGTAATGTAATTATATACATATTTTTTATGTTCAAACATTATTGCGTCGTGTCCGAGCACCGTGTCCTCGGACACGGGCATTTACTAGTATACTATAAGTTAAGGCGTGGGATCCATACTAAATGAATAGTACTTATGCACAAATTTTGAGGAAGGAGTTGGGATTAGTGTTTATGTGTTTAGAAGTGTGTGTTGGGAAGAGAGAGATGAGTGATGGAGATTTTTGTGTGGTGAGGTTGGAATTAGGAAAAAGTGAGTGTGTGTTGAGGAGAGTGAGAGATATTAAAATATTATATTTTATGTGTAATTTTTTTATTTAACTTAATTATTATGTAAAATTATATACATATTTTTTATGTTAAATAATTTTATCACTTTTAAATATTTCTTCTTTAATTTTAAATATTTTTTTAATTTAAATAGTGTGAAAAAAATATAAAAATTAATTTAAAATTTTAAATATTTTATCGTGCCCTCAGAGCACGGCTTTCACTAGTATAAGATAAACTATCAAATGCAAACTACACGAAGCTTCGTTGGCGCATGTGGCCATATTTTAATTATTTTTCGGAGATCATCTCGCTTTCTTGTACCGACTTACCATTCCTAAGGTTTTGTTCTCCTGTGTGATTTTCATTCAGGATTTTTAATTTTTGATTTTTTCTTTCATTTGTCCCACACTTTTTTTCTCTATCTTTCTCTTACTTTTTACTATAATCATTACAAAAACCCAAAAACCAAATCAATAAATCACTCATCCAAACGCATCCTAAACATTTTCAAATTTTGCTTGTACGGACAAAATCAATGGAATGGTATATTAGCAAATTATATCGAGCGTCTAGACATTCGATAATAAAAATGTTCATTTTTCTTTTAAATGTATATAAAGAGTATAAATTATATACATAATATGAATATAAAATGTACATAATAATTATGAGAATAATAGTGATATAACTTATGTGTATTTTATATTCATATTATGTACATAATTTAAAATTTTTATGTATATTTGAGGAAAAAATAAGCGCGAATAATATCGAGCGTATAGATACTCGATATACCAACAATGATATATTTGCCTAAATCTTACGTATATTATTTTTTATTGATTAATACGAAGAAAGATGATACTAATGATTTAGGGCTAATCACGAATGAGATTTCGTGAAATACGGGAATATCGTGAATACGGAGAATATACGATCACGAATCAAATTTCATCCTAAAATATCACACATATCACACTACTTTAAAATTACTTTTCATCTATTAGCCATATATATCTACACCATATAAAAATATACTTTTACACTCTTTCCCCAAAAACTTTATTCTCCTCTCAACAAAAAGCATTTATGGTTGAAGTATTTGTGTTAAGGTTACACGATTAGCTGAACTTCAATTTTTACTAACAAAGCTCTATAAAATGACTAAAATACCCCTAATTAAAAACAACCTTTACTCACAGGCCTGCAGATCTCCCTCCCCCTAACTCCTCCAGATGTCCACCCACCCGGCCATCACCACCACCATCCCACGAACCCAGATCTCCAAATCA
>JAOWAN010000051.1:3763292-3786326 GCA_028566635.1 Lobelia cardinalis | reverse complement strand
GAAGTTCAAGTTGATGAACTTTCTTCAATGCTTTCTAACTCTTTCTTATCCTTGTTTGTTCTTGTTTGGATGGCTTTAAAAAGGGTTTGTGTTCTTGATGATCAAGAGAGAGAGGATGAAGTACTCCTTCTTGAATCAAGAGAGAAGGTGAGAGAGAAAGGTGTTTGTGGTTTTGTGTTTAGGCTTTGGATTTCCAAGTTTGAAGAGGCTTTTAATGGTGTTTCTCTCTCTTAAAATGTGTATCTCTCTCTCTAAAATTTTCTTGGACCAAAGATGAATCACTCTCTCAAAAAATTTGGGAACCTCTTTAAAGAGTGAAATGAGAGGGTATTTATAGGAGGAAGGAGGAGGTTTCGGCCTTGGGAAATGTCCAAAATACCCTTGGAAGTAATGATGAGCTTTTACACTTGAAAATGACTGAAATCTGGGAACAACTTTTTTGGGTCGTTCCGGCCCAAAAGCCCAGTCCAAAAAGTCTTGCTTTTTTTTCTCCAAGATTCCTTTGAAATATCATGATGATATTCTTTTGAAATAAAATGATGATATTCTTTGCTTGATTTCTTCCTTGGCATGATGAGATTCTTGGCTTGATTTTCTCCCTTGGCATGATGAGATTCTTGGACTTCATTTTCTCCTTCGGCATGATGATGGCCCCTTTGATTTGATTTATTTTGATAGAGAGAGTCTTCATTTTTATCTACACTCCCATTCATCCTACAAAATAAATTATATGTTACATTAGTAATATGTAAAATGTAATATTTTGAATATGTATATTTATTTGAATGTAAGTAACATTTTTATTAATGTCACTTTGATTCTTTGTTTAATTAAAACTGATCTGGTAAAAACCCTTTATTTACGGGGGTCAAAAATGGGGTGTCTACAATACATAAGATTTATTTATTTCTTCGAATCGTAGTGCGTCCAATAGACCGACCACCTAGTTGGATTGATCTATTAAACTAAAAGGACAGAGCTATCCGCGAACCTTTCTGTTTGAGAATCACGAAAGCATAGTCTAGCGGAGTAAGGGTCGACGAATCGTTACACGTATAGATGATCTAATGAAAATTTGTTCACTATGTTAATGAGTCTTTGGCATTAGCTATAGATGAGATCGAAAGATTCTTGGAATCGGTCTAAGTTAATACAGTATGATCTTGGATGCTCGCCATAAAAAGTGGGAGTAACTAATTTCGTGTTCCTGATCAATAAACATAAGCATATCACTCATGTACAAGATTGATTATCAAACATAATGGATAACTTGGGAAAATTGAATCTCTAGAAATTATGAATTATAATATTTCAATTTAGTATTTCATTTCAGTTAATTAGTATTAAATCTAAGTACGTTAGTGATATTGCAACCATCATATTAGTCATAGTGGTTTCACTGGATGATTCGACTGCTTTCTGTGGGTTCGACACTCTACTTCTCTAAATTACTAAACGTGACAATGTGCACTTAAAGTTATTCAATACAGCATATATGCCCGCTCTCATCCACCCCTTGTTATTCTCTGATACACAAGGCGTATACTTATTAATCACAATATGTATTATAACCAATGAAACTCTCTAAGTTTCTACCACAGTGGTCTCTCCTCACTGTGTTCTTTACACATTGAAAGTACCAAAGTTTCTATCGCGAGTTAACACTTCAACTATGATCTTTACACAATCAATATTCACCTTTAAAAGAAAAAAAAAACTAAAAATAATGTTTGAAGTGCTTGTAAAATAAGCTAAAATAAATTAAGATATAACACAAATGAAACTATATTCTTGAGCACAGCCTAAAGCTTGTGATATTCAAGTTCTTCGAATGTGTCGTGAATCTATGAATCTTTGAGAATTGTTTTCTACATAATTCTTGAATTGACCTGTAGGCTTGTATGCAGATTCTCGAAAAGCTTATGAAATCCTCTAAATGAGCTGGTATGTATAGGCTTGAAGAAATAGAGCTATTGGAGTAAAAAAATTCCTTGTTCCCCCTTTCGACTGCTTTTTGTAAAAGTCGTCTTCTTTGGCTAATCAAAGTGGCAAGTCTTTTAACTATGGACCAATCAGATAACTCCTTCTAAATGCAGTTGATCTACGTAGCATTTTCATGCCTTTATGTTGAAACATGTTCTTGATATGCAGAATCACTGTTCATCCTTAGTGATTAGTTGTTGAATAAGATATTTTGGCTTCGGAGAAATGTTGAGTTGTTGTCTCAATCTCTTGATCAATGGGATATCTTTGATGAAGATTCATTGTGTATGAGGTTGTAAAGAATACATCTTAGATTAGATGTCAGATAGCAGCTTGAAGTCTCATGACCGGTGTGGATTTGCTTTTGGCTCAGAGACTTTGGTTTCTCCTTATTCATAATGGAGAATGCTTGATGATTGGTAGAAAAACATGGCTAGCACATGTCTAGTCAATACTACTGTTCGAGAACAACTTTTTGGCATATTGCAAGATTTAGGAATATCGTTTTGATTCTTTGATTGAGGAGACTTTCTTGTTCAAGTCTTTTTGCTTGAAAGAGCATGAAGATGATCCTTGTTCTTTATCAATGCAAAACTTGGAAGATTAAGACTCTAATGATGAATTAGCTGTTGATCCTCAACAATTAACCTTACTAGACTTGATAGGACCAACTGTTTGATTAGTTGGTAGTCTTATGGGATCCTTTGTATAAGAATATATATATATATATATATATATATATATATTCCTTATCGAATAAATCCTGATTGCTTTTAAGATCTGATTTTTCGATCTATACAAGTTTTGCCTTCTTCAATACTGTAGAATAGTTCTTTACTAATTGATGCCCTTGAGTCATCTCTCCTCAAATTGAAAAGTTTTTGATTGCTGAGTCAGTTAACTATTGATTGCCCAATAAACTTATTTTGAAGGTCTTCATAAGAAACTTTGATTATTGTACCAATTCACTTACTAATGATGTATATTTGCATACACCAATTCAGCCTTCTAAATAAATGATAAATTTGACCGGTACATAAGTGATTTGATAATGAAATAACCAACGATTAAATCTTGACTTAATAATGGACGGTGGACTGTCAAGATTAAGTTCTTAATTAACTTAAGATTAACACCTTGATTTATCACCACAACTTGACTTAAAGAATTGAGATTTTAACATTGCTATCAAGTCATGTAAATCTTGATACTACACTTTCAGCTCGTGTTAGAAAGAACGATCACCGAGTCTCACCTCTGGAGGTTGGACACCGAGACAAACCTCTGGAGGTTAGACACCGAGATACTCCTTTGGAGGTTGGGCACCGGAGCACACCTCTGGAGGATGGACACGGAGACACTCCTCTAGAGGTATCTCTCGAAGAGTAGAAGTCAAAAGGACGGAGTCTCTCAGGAGAGATGAAAAGGCAGCCTGTCTTAGAACCTGAACCTTGGATCTTGATTCAATATTTTAGGAAGTTGTAAAGTTTCTTGTAAGACTGTATAAAAGCCTTGTGAAGCAATTCTAGAAAATGTGAAGAACAATCAATACAAATACATTCTTCCCAATCTCGATCTCAATATGCTCGAACATATTAAAATTAGTAATTGAAGGAGAACGATAAGCAAATTACATATTTTAACCATTTCCTATACAATGCACCTATATATAAGTATAAGAACAAGTCTCTTTTGTACTATTTATTGAACTATTAGTTGATTTAACTCAATAAATTGTGAAATCAATCATTCAACTTACATTTTTTAAAGTTTTAAATCATTTAAATCTTAATCAATTTTTTAACACAATTTTTTTAAATTTGTATTTACATTATAAGAATTTATTATTTTTATATTTTATATTAATTAAATTATTAATTTTTAAATTAATTTTTTAGCATCTACAGACACGAAAAAATATATACACATTTCAAATATACACTGCATACTAAAAATGAGAAAATGTCATTCTAATGTTGAAAATATAAAAAAATTACTAGTGAGATTACAAGGGGAATAATGCAAATATAACCCACACACGGGGAATTACGAGAACTACGACTCCAGTTTGCCCCCATCATCCACCAAAACCAAATCAAAAAACCACCTTTCCGTTTCTATCAGCGAAATTGCCGTTCAAGAAAATATCCATTCAAAAATCATACATAGAGCTTGCATATAGTGATCTCCTAAAGAGAGATTGTTTGGGAGAGCGAGGATCTTAAACATAGTTTAAATCATTACACATGGCTTTTCAAATTTCTACATTTTTAACCTAAAGGTTTGATTTTGTTCTTCTCTATCTCTTAGTGGAATATCTCTTATTGGAATTAGATACAAAAGGAATAATACTAAAAAAATCGTATCTTGATTTAGGGTTAATTTGATTGTGTATATGGAATTTCAGTTTATGGAAATGTTCTGGAATTCAGTGAATTATTTAGGTTTATATGCCCGGTGATTAGCTATTGAATATCTGAAGGGTTTGGTAATCAGTGTAATTTCGATAATTATCAATAGTTTTGGTTTTCGTTTCTGGGTTTTTGTTGAGTTATAGAGATATGCAACCTCGAAGACATGAAGCTGATGTTGGGGCACCATCTGGTAGTGGAAGAGGCGGGCAAACTAATTTGGGCAGTCCGGACCATTTCATGGGGTCTCTATCCAGGAGGAGTGTTAGCCCTCGTAGATTGGATCGGGTTGTTGGTAGCCCTCGTAGAGTGGATCGGATTATTGGTGGTGATCGGAGGAGCAGTTCGTTGGAAAGGAGGACTTATGGTGGGGATATGGGTGATAATAGAGGTGGGGAACGTTTAAGGGCCCGTTCACCGCTTCTGTATGCAAACGTGAAGAGAGGACCGCCTCGGTATGATGATATGTTTTTTGACAAGGATTTTCCGCCTTTGGAGTTGCGTGGAAGTTATGAATTTATTGATCATATGGATATGAATCATGATGTTGGTTCTGGGAGGAGGAGTGACCATGATTATGAGCATTATTGTGGTTCTAGAGCTATGAGAGATGAGTTTCGTAGTGGTAGGCTGGATGGTGATAAGCATGGGATGATTGGTGAGAACTCAACGGTTTTTGAAGATGGTCGGGGCCGAGAAGAGTATAGGTTGGCAAATGATGTGGGACCCACCTCCAAATATGATGAACATAATGGGAAATTTGCATCAGCATCAGCGCGTATGGGTTTACGGCAGCTCAGAGATGAACGAGTGCGTCAGGACCCGTATCTGGTGGATAAATTATCAGCAAGGGAACCATTTCGAGAAGGAGAGAAACCCATGTATCATGCAAGAGATGATTCTTATTCTGGCGTGATGGCATCAAAATCAAAGGACTTTGCTGGGTCACCTCACTTCAAAGATTTTGCTGGCACATCCTCTGGAAACTTGAGAGTCAATTTCCCTAGTTCTTATCGAAGTGGGGTTTGTATGCCTGCGGAAGACTATACAAAAAGCTCTGCTAAAATTTCAAGACCTTTGGGCTATGCTGGATATGGACCAAGGCAAATTCTTGACACTGCAAGAGGTCTTGATGTTGAATTTAAGGATAATCTGGTACGATATAGTAGGGACACATTTAGTCCCACCAGGTCTGAGCATCAGAGTTATTTACATCGTAAGCCTGTTGTAAGAGAGAATGATGATTATGCATATCCATCTGAGGACATCTATGACAGGATGGATTACAGCCGTAGACATGTGTTGAGGCCAAAAATGGTAGACCCTGTGACCGAGCGTTTAGATAATACTGAATTTTCTCGTGGAAATCTGAGCAATAACATCTTGCGGGACAATCAGTCTCATGAAAAACAAAGAATTCTGAACTACAATGGTTTGAGTAGATCACCTGATGCATTTAAACATAATCGGCAGTACCTCGACTCCACAAGTACTAACTTTGGACTTGGGAGGAAAATCTCAAGAGAACAGGAAATACCATACCCTGGTATGCCTAGAGACTGTGAAATTCCACATATGCGAATTGATCATGATTATGAAAGAGATGTAGGTCCAGAATCATACAAGGAAAGAGTGAGAAACTCACCAGACTTTCGATATGACGCTGGACTGCGTAGACTTCCTGAAAGAAGGAAGAGGCTTGACGAGGAGCTTGGCTCATATGATCCAACCAATCGGGTTCTAAAGAAGAAGTACAGAATTGACGAAGAAGGACATACCTCTAGGAGTATTATGTCAAGCAACTGGAATAATTCTGACAGAAGGCATGATCAAAATGATCGGGCTGGTGAGTTGACTGGTGTAGATGCCACAGGCTCATTTTTGTCCAAAAGAGGGAATAATGTGCATGGTTTAAACAGAAGGGTAAAAATGGCTTATGATTTGGATATTGATGAAGAATATACATCTGAAGATTGGTTCTCATCACATGATCCAGAGGAGCATTTGCAGGATCATTCCACCAAATCATATAAATATGGTCGCAAATACTCGAAAGGTTATTCAAGAACTGATTCTCTTAACTGGCATGACCCGAACCATCCCTCTGATAAACATGTTATTCCCAAATGGAAAAATGTCTGGATAAGAGATAAAGATGGGAATGAAGTGGATGCCTATGCAGCACAAGTTGAGCAGTGTGAAGATTGGGTGAGTTCTGCAAAGTCAGAGCCACCTGAAGATTCTGAGGAGTTCCAGCAAATGGTGCATAAGCATTTCTTATATTTCACCAAAAAGTTAAATGACCATCAATTTGTTCGTAAAAGATACCAGGAGCAGGGCAGGGCAGGTAGCTTGTTTTGCATCGTTTGTGGCAGAAGGTCTGTCCTCTCTTACTTACTTTCTTCTTTAAAGTGGATCGTTACTTTTCATAGTTGATGCTCTCATTATGGTATCCTTGTTGCTAGCCTTTTAGTATCAGCTATCCTTGAAGATCTCATCATTCTGGCGTGATATTGGGCTTATGGCCTGTTTAGATCTCTTTTTTTCTTTTTGTCTTTCAACAGGGGGTTTCGTTTGTTATTTATTGTTTCGATAAAATGTTTGTTATTTATTTCTATTACGTTTAATAATATTTTGGACATCATTATTATTGGTTTGGGATGGAATGGGATGGGATGGTTGGGGATGAGGAGATTATTTACTGGGGATACGCATACCAACTAACTTAGGCTTGAGATTCCAAAGCAGTGGTTTGGTCATTCTTGTGCCTTATAGGATTAGTGAAAGATGGAAACTTCTCAACTTAGGCTGAGTAAAGGGTTAGTTACTGGGGAAACACACACACCAACTCGGCTTAGGCTGGAGATACCAAATTAGTGGTTTGGTGGGTTCATATGTCGTATAGGATCAGTGAAAGATGGAAGGTTCTCAACTTAGCTGTGGATTGGTTTTATAGAAAACTATGTCATTGTATTAAGAATGGTCAATGGTAGACCTCACATTTCTCAGAGAAGTTTGTATGGCCTTTCCAGAGCTGTGGTTAAAATGTTCCTAAAAAGGACTACAGTGTTGTAAGTTTGAAAAAGATCTTATCTTCCTCTAAAAATGTCTGGTTTTACATTAGTTGCCAGTGACAATGAGACATAGAAGCCTACAACTTTAATTGAGCAACAATTCAAACTACCTCAATGGGGAACTTGATATACCATAAAACGTTTATCATTACAGCTTGTACAAGTGTTCATTTCTCTCACCAATCTGGATTGCATATAACATCCAAGCTAATGGCTTCTCTAATGGTTGAAATATTTTTTGTATCCTCCACTAAATCTCCAATCAAATAACAAAATCTTCATTGAATAAATAAATATTGCCTCGATTCTTGAATTTTGTTTTTAATTAATTTTTGGTCTTCTTCAGCAGGGCCATTAGATTACTCCAAAAGAAATCTAGTGGATAAAGAATACAAGCAATAGGTAGGTACCAAGTTGAATCCATGCATTCTGTCGTCTGTATTTGCAGAACGACATGATTTGATGGAGATTCTGGCGATTTGGTGAATGACCAATACATGCTAGAAAGATTCCCTGCTATAACAGGAGACAAAATAACCTTTTGGGTTCGAAGAGATGTGCATTTCAGATTGTTGTTTGAGCCTTAATTATTTTCTTCAACAAAGAAAGGTGGTGAATCTTTGGTGTACACCAGTTTTTGTTGGAGTTTTTCCGTGATCATTGTACACTTCATTGTATCCACTTCTTGTGTTCCTTACAAGAAATAGAGGACCAAGGTAACCAAAAAATGTCTATTATTATAGCCTTAAATCTTAATGTTCTTAACAATCAATAATATATAAACGGAAGTGCGTTGCTACTAAAACAACTGAATATGGTCGTGTAAACTAAAACAAAAAAAATGCTGATATTGCCTAGTAATAGTGGTCAATTTGATCTCTATCTACTATGATGTAAGAATTCATGTGCTTCTGCTTTTGTATTAAAAAAATTTTTTTTTTTAAAGAACAATAGTAATGGGATCAGGAAATAGTTATTGAAAGTTAAATTATGAATGAGCCAAAACTTAGGCCACTTGAAAAGCTTGTGTCAAAGATTGCTATATGTGCTAGTGATGTAGCATTTAGTGAGGTTTCATTTGTTTCACGGAAGATGACTTTCAAAAAAGATTTCTGGAAAACTTATTCTAGAAAATGTAAGTTTTTCCAGAGAATCACTTGCAGTTTTTTACTAATTCTTGAAAATGAGTTGGAAATTTTTTCCAAGTTTTTTGACAACTCTTACGAAAATGAAATGGTGATGGATTGCGTTCAACTTTTCACTGTTCAGAATATGTATTTGAAATAATTATAATTATTTGGTAAGTCCGTTCATTTTTGTTTTGGTAGATTAATTATATGATGAAAAATATATATATATATATTATTCTTTGGCTTAGTAAATAGCAACGAAATATTCAGTCTTTTGGATTAAAAAATCAACTTAAATTTGAAAACTGAACATTAGATTAGACAAAATAAATGTTTTATCATTTATTTTTCCATTTTAGATACTATTTTCAATTACTTAAGAGTACTTATTAAGAATAAATTACTCCACCTTTTGTTATTTTGTAAAAGTAGTAAATTTATAAAATTAATCTTCAAAAAAGATATTGTAATCAAGCACACGGAATGATCAGCATTTTATTTATTTTCTAAATCTAATGGAAGAGAAAAGAGGGAAAAATTGAAAAAATCTAGAAAGTCAAAGAAAGAAAAGGGAGCAGGTCATGTAGAAGTAAAGCAAAAGACAAATAGAGGTAATGAAGCAGATATGTATTAGCATTGAATCTTAAATTTTTTAATGTTTGAGGCACTGCGCCAGCAACCAGAAAACAATTTACCGACCCCCTGGTCGGTAAGTCATTTTATTGTGTAATGGTTTTCTCCAATTTTGTAGAATATTGTACAACAACCTATTTTCCAAAGTGTATCCAAACACCAGAAAATATGAAAAATATTTTCTGGAAAACATTTTCAGTGAAACAAACGGAGCCTGAGGTTATATTGTAATCAGAAGTAATACCAAAAGAAAACTTAAATTGTATTCCGAAGCAGCTTTCTGATGAAAGCATTTTATGGGATTCCAGTTCATATGAGAGCATAGTGCTAAATGTATTATGTGTCAAAAGAGTCTTCTATGTAATGCTATATGATCTGTTGTTGGAGTTTGTGCCCTTCTAAGGTTCTTAAGCCTTTTAAAAGTTTTTTACTTTGTGATCCGAAGTGTATTAAATTTTTGGCTAGGTTGGCCCATGGAGTTTGCAAGGAAAAGAAATTATCTTTTGGTGATTTTATGGGCATTGGAATAAATTAGAAAAAAACAGGAACGGATGAGTTAATTTTTATATGTCAAATTCAAAAATATTATAGAAGCCTTTTTCATTCACGGAATCCATGTAGCAAACAGAATGTCAGTAGTTAGTTTTTTTTTTGTTCTCCATTGTGGTAAATTTTGAAGCCTTATACTTATGCACCTTTCTTCGTCTTTGCCATGAGTACGGTTGCGAATTAACGGTTGTTTGGTAAGTAAAACACCTTGGTTTTTCATGCTGTAAACAATGGAGATTACTGCTGGATACCAATTACGTAGTCATGCCTGTTGTCTTGTATAGGCTTGTATCAATCTTTGTAATTTCTTTCTCGGTTAAATATATTCTTCCTTATCAAAAAAAAAAAAAATATATATATATATATATATATATATATTCTTCATTATCCAAAAAAAAAATAAACAATCTTTAAAGGTAAACTGTAACGGGTGATGACCGTGGGCCGATGAGACTTGCATTACTGACATGGTTTCGAATAGACAGCTGGGAATGTCAGACAGTGTGTGACCTACTCCACGTCTGTATTTAATCCTGCTTGATTGCACATTTTAAAGTGGTTTTATCATATGAAAACTTGTGATGATAATAATGGAATGGGATGACAAAAATATGTATTTTCCTGGGAGGCTATGCATACAGTTTTTCTATTTCAAGGTCTTCTGCTTTTATTTATTTTGTAATCATTTCTAAAGGGAGTATTACTTTTCAAAAGAATTAAATTGTACATGGTACACCATCTGTTCCAAAGTTAGTGTATAGTAGTCCTTTGTGTTTCAAATTTACACTTCGAAAATTTTTCCTTTTCAGGATTCGAAGGAAAGGTTTTGTCCACATGTTTTTAGGGACCTAACACCAAAGCTGTTTGTGTCCTGCAACTTGAGTATTTAGTTTGAATTTAAATGACAGCGAAAAGTAATATGTATGTATGCCAAGCTATGATACCTACGTTTCCCCATTAAGACTGGCAATCAGCCCTTACTTCCGTTTTCTTTCCGTATTTCAGATAGGAATAAGTAAAGATCAACATGACTGTAAAGCTCTTGCTTATAGTTATAAGTAGAAAAGCCTGAATGTAAGGAGCCTTTTGTACTCGACACTACCTTCCAGTTCCAAGTGGTAGAATGATTAATTATCCAATGTGAAGAATAGTTTCCTCTGATATGTTCTAATTGCAGGTATCGTGTTATTACTTATATGGTTATGCTGCATATATGTAGCTTTGTATTTGAAGAGGTCCCCCAATGTTTTTATTTACAGTTCAAGTATTATTAGTTCAATGAATATTTTTGAGCTATGTTCTACATAGAGCATGACAACATGGGACTGCTTTAAAATGCTTGAATATGAGATTTCATCCATAGAAGCATTTCAATAATGTGATGCTATACGCGAGGAGTTTTTCATGACATGGAATATACTATTAGCTATGTACGTAAAGTAGCCCCAACTGGTGAGCGTGCACTTATGAACATTTAATTTTGAGTTTCAGTTTCGATGTGCATCTCTTGGAGTAGTTTCTAAACAACGTAGCTGATCCCGAATATAGGTATAATTTTGTGTGTCACAGCACACAAGATGCTCCTTGTAGCTGATTAATAGGTGATTGTTTGAATCTCATTCTTCAAGCCACAAGTCTCACATGTTCTCTGCATTATCTGATTAAAATTTATCCAGGGAACAACTCATTTCACAGTGCATAAATATCACCAGGATGGAATTGCATTCAGCAACAAGAATCATCTCCGAATTCCAGTTGGCACCTGAGTGCTCATCATTGGCCTTTAATGTCCTCTCTTTATTCTTAAGCTACATATGACTGAAAAAAATTGTCCAGGATTTTGGTGATGAATTTGAGCACTACGGGTCCTTTAGTAAGGTGTGGGATTAAGGTGCCCTGTTTGTAGGGATATTAGTTCAATTTGAATAGATGAGAATAACTCCTGACATGTCTTAGAATGGTCTTGTAAGAACGGCGTGGTTCTGAATGTTGTTTTCCAAGGTTAAATGGATTTGGTTCAGTATTAGGACAGTATTGGACTTCATGTCAACCCTTGGACTCTCTGGATTCAGCTGTCTCTAATAGGGGTGTCAACGATCCGATATCGATCCGAAATTTATGTTTTTTTTTTTGCTCGAACTCGGTTGATAGCTCGAAACTTCAACTCGAACTCGCGTTCTAACTCGAAAAAACATACTAATGTGAACTGAACCTCGGCTCAATAAGAAATTGTCGATTTCGATCTCGAATTCTGAGTTCGAACATTTCGAATTCAAATGCTCTGGAATCAATCCTGTAAAGCCCAATCCAAAATTTAAGCCCAAAACCAAGACGTAGACCGTGGAAACTGCACTGGAGCGTGGAACTTTGGAAGAGAGAGATTTAGGATTAGGGTTAGATCAGTATCGTATCCTTATTCCTTTATATACTTTGTATATATAAGAATATATATATATATATATCGGTAGCTGTACAAATGAGAACCACATCTTAATTGCAAACTTGCGAACCACCATGCGTGGTTCACATTTAAGACACTGCAAAGTGTGAACCATGAAATATTTCCGTAAACAATGAAATATTGCTGTAAACCACAAAATATATGGTTCACAATCAACACTCTGAACCATAAAAAATCAAATTGCAATTAAGAGGTGGTTCGCAGCCGAACACCTCCCTATATATATTATATTAATTTTAGTCAACTCGCGAGTTGACTCGTAAGATCGATAACATAAATAAATGTATTTATATCGGATCAATGATGAACTCGAGTTCGACGTGGCTCGGATCGAACTCGAAATTTTTCGAAATTAAATTGAGCCCTACTCGAGTCATCGTGACCTCGCAAGTTGGCTGGATTCGATTGACACCCGTATTCTAATTCAGCAGCTTCTTGACACAGGTTTAAGTAGAATTGACCTAGTTTTTGCTTGGGTTTGGCCAGGTCAGAACAGGTGTCGTCTTTTTTGTTTCACCGAAATCTGAGAGGCAGAACATATTGGAAATGGTTTAATGAGTTAGAGAATTTTTCCAGTCGAAAACTGCTTTTTTCGGAAGTAGGAAAACATGTTCTTAGATTATTTTCTGTTTCCACTCCTTGCTGTCAACTGTGCACCATACGTGCCACCTGAAAGCATTTCATCTTTCCATTTACTTATTTAAGAATTGCTAATATTTCTGTGTTCTTTCAGCATATCGAAAGAGTTTATGGACACTCAACGCTTGGCGACGCATGCTTTTATGTCTCACAAGGTTGGGTTGAGAGCACAGCACTTGGCTCTCCTCAAGGCAATCTGTGTTCTGTTGGGGTGGAATATTTCAGTGGGCTATGATACCGTCACGTGGATTCCAGAGCCCCTTCCGAGTGCTGAAGCTTGGGCTCAGAAAGAGGATCTTGTTCTCTGGCCTCCTGTTATTATTATTCATAACAGTACAATCTCATGCAATGATTTAGAAGGGCGGGGCATCATCACCATAGACGCACTTGAGCATTTTCTCAGAGGTGAGTATAAATATTCAGACCAGTGTTCTCATGTTTAACATGCTATGTGCTCGTTTCTGCTGGGAAAAGAGCACGACAAAAGTTTTTATTTTTATTTTTTGTTAAGCAAGCATCCTAGTGCCAAGTAAATATGATTGAAGTTTGCTATTTAGAAAGTATGGTGAGAAAATGACATTGTTTTGCTGTGCCCTGTTTCAAACTTTACCTTTGATTATGCTTCACATTCTCTAATGGTAGGTAAAGGTTTCGGAGGTGGAAAAATTAGAGTCGGGAGGTCTGCTAACCATAGTATTATGTTGGTTAAGTACTTGGGCACGTTTTCTGGCTTGGAAGATGCGGAGAAGCTTCATGAGTATTTTGCAAAAAACAAGCGTGGAAGAAAAGAATTCAACCAAATGGCTTACAACAAGGGGAAGAGCTGTAACAGTGGAGAAGTAGAGATGAAGGAAGAAAAAATGAACGAGCTTGTTTTATATGGTTATATGGGCATTGCTGAAGATTTGGATAAAGTGGATTTTGATACCAAGAGGAAGTGTTTAATAAAGAGCAAGAAAGAGATTCAGGATCTTGTTGATGCCCCTGTGAAACCTGAATGAGATAATGATACACAGAGAGATTGCTGCCAATCTCACCTATCACAGCTTGCAGAATGTGAAAAAAAAATGGGGTTAGATAATTTGTTTATCTTCACCAGATTTTAGGCAGAATTAGTGTTGCATGTTTACTCTTAATGTCTTGATCTAAATTCTGCATCTTCTGGTATTGAGGACCGGAATGTGATGGCACTTTTTGACAATATTTCGCCATTTGTTTAGATTGCAGAAAATTACTTTTGGCATCTATTTTGATTCACAGCCTGATTACTTATATACCAACGACAGCCGTGCATGCTCCATGCACAAAGTTCGTTTATTGTGCTGCATTGCTTATTGCTTCAATTGTCCTCTGGGTACTTTTTGGTTCCTCGTCTTGTATGTATATTATGTTTGGTCACACAAAACATCATACAGATGTTTGAGTTCAGATATTGAGTATTGTACAGTAATGGTTGAGAAATTTCCGTGTTCTTCCCAAGAGATTATCATACTAGCTGGATAAAATGACTCGACGTGAAGTTGAGCAAGCGTCAAGTGCGTCTTTTTGTCTTCCTAGGTTGTCCATGGCCTTCTATTTGCACTATCGCTTGATTTTGTGGATTCTGAACTCTCATTGAGATGTTATTGGTACCATTTAATGGTCCTGTACCCCCAAGGATTCATCTTAACCATCCATCTATCTCAACTCAACCCATTTTAGATGGATGGTACAACACAATTATCTTTTCAGCTGATGGCAACGCCGCTTGGGTTGATGACCAAGAAAATGTCGTCCAAAGGTCCTTTCTGTGGGCTAGAGGAATTTGCTCAGGAAGCAATGTTGAACAAGGGACCAAACAAAGAGGAAGAGGGATAATCTTTGGGTTACTCACTACGGAAACATATCTGTTGGAAGTTAGTCCCTACCATTCTTTGAGGACAAGTTTTGATTGTTGGAGAAGAAGCTATAAATATACTACAAGAGAATCAAAATGAAGCCAAATATGTAATTAATCAGATCGCGAGAAGAACAAAAAATATGGAACCAGGCTGCAGAAATGAACTTTTATTTTGCGCAAGGAATTACAAATAATAACAAATGTAGAGAACGATTAATAATTGGCAATTTACAAAAAAAGAAAAAAAAGAAGAAATACATAGCAACTCCTCAATCGAGGACTGTTTAGAGATGTAGAGTTATCTCCTCTGGAAATTCAGGACCTTGATGCCGTAAACAAAGACAGAGAAGAAGAGGAGCACCCAACCGACATGAGCAAGGGCAACGTATCCAAGGAAGTCATGCTCATAGCCGAGGATTTCCTTGAGGTATGTCTTAACTGGCATGTCACCGTGCTTAGGCACGTGGACGAACTCATCCGACTTGTCACCAAGTTGAGATGTAATGAGACCATATATTGTCCATGCAACTGGAGAACCCCAATAATACCATCTCCACCAGATTGGGATTAGCATTCTTGGGATGAGGAAACCCGAGAACAAGTTCCAGAAGCTGAGGAAAAACGACATGACAATGGCAGCTATTTGATAACTTGGAGTTAGAGCTACAAGCATCATTCCGTACAGTGTGAAGTAGACGAAGCACATGAATACATAGTAGTAGAACCAGAAGAATTTGGCAGCTTGCCATTCGAACCCAATCATTACGTAGAGGAGAACACTGTAAAGAAAAGTCTGGATTGCGATATAAATGGTCTCTACGGATACCTGTGGACACAATGGACGTCAGTTTTCACTTTAGTACTCATTTCTGGCTAAGAGGAGAATGGAGGATATTTAAATCTGATTATGAGTTTTACCTGTGCAAATGCGTAAGGCAATGCTGAGTACATTCCGGCTGCCTTTTCACGATAGAAGACTGTTCTCTCTATTGCCACGACGGACTGAACAGCAGAAGTATTTGTTCCTCCAAGAAACAGAACAGCGGCATACATTGCTCCCATCAGATTTGAAAGATCTTGTTGTTTGTGCCTGTTGGGTACACAAGTTTGATGTAAGATTGATTCTTATGGAGTTCATCAAAAGATTCATGGGTATGATACTTACATTTTATCTCCTTTCTTCCAGAAAATGATGCCAAATATTAGACCAATAACTGCTGTCATGAAGAATCTGATGACATTGTATTGTGGATTTCTCCAATAGGACCAATGCTGCTTCCAGAAACAAGCCTTAAATTGTGTGAAAGAAGGCTGGGAAAATTGGGTTGGAAAATAAAGATCTTGGGATTCTGGTTCTGGAGTGCTCAGCTCTTTGATGAGCTTCTCATTCCTCCTGCAAGACAGTATGAGGGAGAGAATATATAAGTTCATGTTACCAAGAAAGGAAAGATATATATATATATATATATATATATTTTTTTGTGCAAAGGTTGGAGGTAACATGGACCTGAGACCCCAAGAAAGGAAAGATAAAATCAGGCAATTTCAAAAATATCTATTTCACGTACCGATACAGATCAGAGTTGGCAAATGTTTCTGCCAAATCCATACCAAGTTGAGTTTCTACCGTTGCAGAACTGACCTCAAGCATCCATGTAGCAGGATTGTAACCATCTTTGATCTTGGTAACCCCAGGAATAGACTGTAATATAGTCACATATAAAGTTGTGAGTATGTTGATTTTGAGTCACCAACTAAAGTGTGAAATGAACTTGAGATGAAAAGGGCTCACTTCAAAGTATTCTACTAGCAGATGAGAATAGCGCCCAAGAGGTCCAGCATATATAACCTGCCCCCCTCTCTTCATCAAGAATAGCTGCAAGACAGACATCGAAACCACACTTCTGAGCATGAGACTCTATGGAGTGTTAATGAAAGCATTTGATAAACATACAATAAGAGAAATGTGTAAACCTCATCAAATGCTTCAAAAATATCTATGCTTGGTTGGTGAATAGTGCAGACAACAGTTCGTCCTGTATCAACTGTGTTTCTCACGGCTCGCATCACGATTGCTGCAGCTCTGGCATCAAGGCCTGAGGTTGGCTCATCCATGAAAATGATGGAAGGATTAGCAACCAACTCTACTGCTATTGTCAGCCTCTTTCTCTGCTCAGTTGATAGACCATCTACACCTGGTAAACCAACTAGAGCGTTCCTCAATGGACTCAACTCAACCAGCTCCATCACTTCCTCCACAAACATCTGAAGCCAGCCAGAAAACATTTTAGTTCCATTAATTCCCTTTGCTACATGGAGAGCTTCAATAACGGGTTTGGTTTAATTTTGGAAAACATATTTACCTTTCTTGTTGCCTCATTGACATCAGAAGCGAGGCGAAGCCAGGCAGAGTACAAAAGAGACTCATAAACTGTGACGTGTGGAGAATGTATGTCGTTCTGTTCACAATAGCCACTGACACGAGCAAATGTTTCCTGGTTCTTTGGATAACCAGAAATGTTGATACTTCCTTCTATGTATCCACCCGTTTTTCTTCCTGCTAGCACATCCATCAGGGTGGTTTTTCCAGCACCACTTACACCAACTAATGCTGTTAAAACACCAGGCCTAAAAGCACCACTCACATCTCGTAACAACTGGAGACGGTTCTCCTCTACTCCTTGGCTCTTCATTTCCTGATGAATCAATCAATTGTAATTCACCGTGAGAAATGGCTTATATTACTGATATATTTCAAATACGAAATCTACAGTGTGAAGTTACTTACAGCAGGCATATCCACGAAGTAATTGACATGGTCAAAAGCGAGTGATAGGGGTTGGAAGGGCAGCACCATTCCTTTTTTGTTGGTTGCACCATCTGCTTCACTTATGTAAGATTGCTCGGGAGGATTCTTCAATGCCATATCAATACCGTCGAACATTGGAGCTGTGGATGCTGAGCTTCTATCTGTTACTGACTTTGTTCTTGGCAACGGTGCCTTCTTGTTCTTGCTCTCATTCTCATCAGCAGCAATGGATTTTGAATCAACCATAGCTACATTTAAGTTTCAGAAATAAATTAGACCAACTTCCCTTGGGTACTGTCATCTGTTTGTTATAGTCATAAGCAAATTTAGATAAGGTAAAGTTCATTCTTACGGCTCAAAAATGTCAATGCTGCAACGAAACCGAGGTTGAAGAGAATAGAAAATCCAAAAAGTGCCAAGACACAAATCCAATACCAATAATGTTCTGTAAACATTCCCCTGGCCTTCAAAAGTTCCTTTCCGACTGTAGCCTCTCTGTACATTGTGTCAATGTTGGGCTGCAACAGAAACAGTCTCAATGAACGAAAAATGAAAGTAGACATTCAAACAACAGAAAAATGAGCAACAACTGCAAGCATACCGTGCTCCATCTCTTGTCAAGAAACTCGACAAGGACTATAGCGTTCTGTCCATAGGACATGGGGGAGAGATAATAGGCCCATTTCATCCATGGTTGAAGGTCATCTGCAGGAATGACATTATATTTTACACACCATAACATATGAAATAATCACAGAGACCACTTTACGTTATTAAAAACTTTGTTTACTTATAAATATCATCCTGATCTTTGGTTTAAAGATGACACTAACCTTTGGCGATGATAAATCCACCCATTACGAAAACCAATAGCAAGGTAAAGGTCCCAAGAGTGTTGGCAACAACCTGTGTTCTTCCCAGTGCTGCCACTAAACGGAAGAGACCCAAAGCCATTTGATGTACACCCACAAATGCCAGAAGTTGACGGAAAAAGCTACATAGTATTCAAGATGGGGGACAACAGTTAGCAAAAAAAGCTCATCCACTTCACCAAAATCAGAACTTAGTAAGCAATATGATTATTGATCAATCAAAGTGAAAAATGCTTACCTACTAGCAGAAGGAGCAAAGCCAACAGTGTAGTAAGTGAGGAGAATCCAGATTCCTGATTCCATAAGCGAAAGGGGAATTCTTAGGAGCCATATCGGTAGTGCAAAAGACCAAGCAGGGTAAAACAATGAATCTCTCTGCTTATAGAACACGGGAAGCCTGAACATGGTCAAGGCAAGCTCGGCCATTCCATTAAACATCACATTAATAAGACTGAAAAATAGTGCACCATAATATTTTCCTCCATCATCAATTTGACCATGCTTCATCTCCGTTCTAAAGAACACTGTAAACGTAAATATTGCCATGATTGTAATCTGTGTAGTCTTGAAAATGTACACAAAGGAGTTCCGTTTCATCAATAGCCACTCCCTTGACAATGCTGCCTTAAAGAGATCCTTGTTGGAGATGCCATACTTGTCCTTCACCAAAGCGGCTGGATGCGCTTTACTTCTGTCATAAGGAACTCTAAGTACACTGGAAGTCTTCTGCCCTATGTGGAAAGAATTGAAGAGATGCACGAAATCATCAACTGAAACATATCGGTAAGGTTCTTTCTTCTTAAACCAGTACTGTTCTTGGTCCTTCTTCGAAGTAACCTCTTGCAGGAAATCTGCCACCCCTTTCCTATCAGGGCATTTGAATCCCACGTATTCAAAAAACTCTAGCACATTTTCCCTTGGACCTTGATAGACAACTTGCCCCTCTGAGAGGAGAATGATGTCATCGAATAGGTCGTAGGTCTCGGGTGCAGGCTGAAGAAGAGAGATTATCATTGTCACGTCCATGATATGAACCATCTGCCTCATATACTTGGCAATTTGAAATGTGGTAGAACTATCAAGTCCAGTTGAAATTTCATCCATGAAAAATACTTTTGCTGGACCAACCAACATTTCTCCTGTGGTAACACGTTTTTTCTGTCCTCCAGATATACCCCTTCGCATCTCATCGCCCACCATGGTATCAGCACAGATATCTAACCCAAGTATCTGTATACAACCCCATTGATCAATTAGTTAAAGGAATGAAGTTGAGTTAGTGAAGGAAAATATTGCAATAACTCTAGAGGAGGAAGCAGACCTTAAGAACATAGTCGGTAACCAAGCTGTTTTCTTGCCCAGACACTGATATAGCTTTCATGAATGCATCTATCTCATTGTCTGGTTTAATTCCGTCGGCCTTCTCTCTTCTTGACAACTCTGCAAGCATTTCATATCTAGTCCCAACTCCCAAGCAACGCCCTGAAAAGTCCATTGTCTCTCTGACGGTCATCTCACCATGGTGCAGGTCATGCTGGCTAATGTAAGCACAAGTTCTTTGAGGAACAAATTCATTCATTTCATGCCCACAGTAAGAAATATTCCCTGTTACCTATCAATAAAATTTGAATAGAAGTAAAGTCAGATGCGATGAGTAGTTTGCAACCAATATTTTTAAAGTTGACAGGCCAAATTGCAGAACCTGGGCCTGGGCAGAAAACATACCCTTACATCCTTCTCGAGCTTTCCAGCGAGTGCTTTCAACAATGTGGTCTTTCCGGAGCCTGGAGGCCCTAGAAGTAAGGTCATTCTGGAAAAAGATAACTGGGTCAACTACAAGTAGCAATGAAGTTTGCAGAACAAGAATTGAAATTTGCTGAACGTATACCTCGATGGCTTCACGATTCCAGAAGCCTCGTGGAGTATCTTGACAGCCCTTTTCTTTGATGGGAAAAGCCTTAAAGATCCCAGAACCCCCTTTTGACAAGAAAGCAGAAGATAAGTTGAGGACTTCAACTAGCAAATGAAAGACATGCTCATGAATCCAGAGAGAAAATAGAGCTTAAAAGACTACCTCTATTGAATTGATGGTGTAGTTTAGTAGAGTTGGAAGAGCTCTGCTGCCAACAAATGCATCACCTTCAATGGATAAATTCTCATATCTGATCTCAATTTTCGGAATATCGATCCCAACCCTGATTGTCACAAAACATGTTAAGTCTCCTAAAGGTTTCATAAACCATGAAGAATTCTGAAATATAAGGTGAAGTCTTGTTTTAATTCACCTATCAATTCTATCTCTGAGCCTTTGAAGAAGCCTCTCATTATCATCATCGATAACTTTCTGTATGTTCTTGATGAGATTCTGCTTTTCCTCAACTCCAAGATTGGCAACATCAATCTCTTCGCGAACAATCTTCCCATTGTCCAAAACTTGAGTCAAAAACCCCTTCCTAAGCCGATCATAAGTTGGAAGCCTCTCAATCGCAGCCCACTTAAGCTCCTCCTCGTCATCTTCTCTCCCACTCCTCTGAAACACATCCCCTCCCGGTCCAGTAAACGCCTCCCGAAGACTAGATGCTCCCCAACCTTTCCTGCTGCCCGAAGCAAAACTTGCTTTCCTGCTCATATTTCTACTCATATTCCGGCTCATGGTCCTCATCAAGTCATCTCCGGTAAAGGCTGCCGCCATTTTGCCGGTAAAGTCCCACTTCTGCACCCCCGCCCCCCTAGCTCTGCTTCTTTTTTTACACAATCAACTTTTTTTCACCAAAAATATTAAACATCTGCCGCTGAAAACTAACACAAGTTCAAAGGCAATGATAATGAGTACCACGTCCTAAACATGCATTAATAGAACAACTAAAAACTTTCCAAACAGAAGTGCCAGATTTCATCAGAAAACTTACCGAGAATCAGATGCTGCAAATAATGAATATGAATGTTTAGATGAGAATTGTAGAAACTAAATGTTTTTTTCTTAAGATGGTTGGGATTTAGGAAGGTGGAGGTTGATGATTTCAGATTTTTTTTTTCCCCGGCTAAGTATAAATAGTTGATGTCAGTAAGAAGCCAAGAAGTGTGATGACAAAGATTGGTATAGTATAGAGAGTTTTGCCTTGTCAGGCAACTCTCACTCCATCAGCAAATCCTACCTTTTGTCAAACGTTGTAATCCCCGCTGACTAAACCAAAAAAGTTTATTCCGTTTCTTGTCCTCACTTCAATAATAAGGTTGTTCAAATGGATAAAGACTGTTAATACACAAACCCAGCTGTGAAGTTGAAAGGTATACTATTTTGGTCCTCTACTTAAAAGAAGGTTGTGCATTTCAAGAGGATGTAAATCGAAATCTGTCCTGGGCCGACCCCGGGAGTTTATCCTGGGCCAACGTGGAGGAGGTAAATTGTAGCGTGCATTTCAAGAAGAGAGCTGATGAATAAGGGCAGAGCTCTTAACCCTTGGATCACTAGTTTTTGGATGGTTGATCATTTTGCTTGTTTGGGTATTTGCATTCATTTTTATTCTTGGGAGATGTTAGGAAAATGAGGAAATTATTTATGTAAATTCGGTAGGCTATTTTGGATGTACGGTATTATGATCGAACCTGATACCTTACACATTGTAAAGCGCATTTGCAAGTGTAAATGGTTGATAATTTGAATTAATCACTAAAAATTACATTTCTTTTAAGAAAAAGTTATTTAAAGAAATCATGTTTTTTCAAATAAAGGTTATGTAGAAAAGTCGTATATACTTTTATATAAAAGTTATTTGTAATAGTTATATCTCTTTACATAAATATCCTAGGAATTTAGGAACCAAAGACATAATAACGAAAATATTTACTGTGTTGGGAGATTCAAATACACAGTATTGAAAATATTTTTACTGTGTTTTTGAATCTCCCAACACAATAAATTTTTTCGTTACTGTGTCTTTGATTTCTATAGTTCCTATTTTAATTGGTTCCTACTGAAACGCGCCTCTTAACATATATTTAAAAATATCTGTTCAGGAAAATTTGTTATAGATGACTCATTTAAAAGTCATGCTTATTTATGTAAAGACATCGTTTGCTATATAAATAACCTAGCCACGTGATCTTATTTGACATTCAAAAATATTTTCTTTCATTCTCTACATTTCTTATTTTTCCTCATCTCATTACATTTAATTTCTACTACCGTAAAATTAACGAAAATTATATTATGATCATATATAAATCCTTCTTCTATTAAAGGCATGATCACGAAGGGTATTTGGGGTGCTAACTAAAAGTGTAATATGTAGGCATCATACTGCAGTATAACTGAGCTTCACTGTATCTAGGGGTGAAAATCAGATCCGAATTTCCGATTTCCGCCGATTTCATTCCGAAATTTTCCGATTTTGGAACGAATATTTTCTATCCGATTTTCGATTTTTCCGATATTTTTCGGATCGGAATCGGAATTAGATTTAAAATTAACGGAATTTTCGATTTCCGATCCGAATTATTTCCGAAATATTTCCGATTTATTTCCGAAAAATTAAAATTAAGCATGAGTAAGCATTAAACACAAATAATTATCATAATTTGTATCAAGTATGTA
>JAOWAN010000051.1:3745701-3763192 GCA_028566635.1 Lobelia cardinalis | reverse complement strand
TAATTAAGTCCAATAATATAAATTGGGCCCCCCAAAATTTAGAGGCCCTGTGCAATCGGGCTCCTTGCACTCCCTCAGGAGCGGGTCTGGTTCGGTTAGCCATATAGGAAAAGCTGGTTCAAAGTCATTCATGCCTATTAGGGTTGTAAATGAGCCGGATCGAAATTTTACGAACTTGAGTCGATCTTTTCATATTTTTTTTACGAGTCGAACTTTCACGAATTCGAGTCGAACCTAAAATGAATGACCTTGGCTTGGCTCGTGACGAGCTCGCAAGCTGCTCGCAAGCCTTCGTGAGATTTTGCGAGTCATGAATTTTATGAATCTTAACAGTTCGTAACGGACTTTTTAGCGGATTTTGATGGATTTTTAACGACTCTTGAAAAGTCTTCGTGAGATTTTCTCAATAGAGATATGGGGCAAAGGCTCAATGTCCAAACTCTTACACCATAAAAATCTGATCCAATAATTAGTTTTATTATTTTTGTGCTTTAATCCTCTCTAATTTTTTTTAAATAAAAAAATTATAAGCATATTTAAAAATTTATCAACATTAGCATTTTACTTATGAACTATACAAAATAAAAAATTTTGATTTGAAAGTATGTTCTTTTAAAATATGAAAAAAAGAAATTAATCTACTTATTAATTTGTTCCTTTAAACATCTTAGTGGCAACTTGAGTCGAGCCTTAATAACGAGTCAAGCCCTTAACGAGTCGTTAACGAGTCGGCTCGCGAGCCTTGCAAGTCGAGTTGAACTCGCAAAATATGACGAACCTGAAAATTGAGCTTAGTTTGGCTCATGAAAGCAGTGCGAATCGAGTCGAGACGGATCCAAGCAATTCGAACCGAGTCGAATCCACGAGTTGGCTTGGCTTGTTTATGGCTCTAATGCCTACCATGCTTGCTTAGTTAATTTTGATGAGTCTTCACAAAGTAATGGTTCAAGTTTTGAGACATCGTTGTTGCTTGTGGCAGTTCGATCTTCCGTAAAACAAATCTAATTTCGATATCAAACTTTCCTCGCGAAATTTCCCTGCAGATCATATCGACACAAGGCATAGTTATAAACTTCCGGGAGCGTTCCAAGTAGTATTGTAATTAATAGCCTATAAGCTGTGTTTAGATAGCAGGAAACTGCAGGAAAGGAAAGGAAAATAGGCAACTTCATACAACCTTCAGGTAACTATTCCTTACTAGATTTTATATTTCTACTTTTGAAATGCATGTACAATTGTATCATGGGAAACTGATATGCAAACCTATATATAGCTTCTTTCAATCAAAGAGTACTGCAAAACCTAATTCACTAGAGTCAACTCATTCTTGCCCGTTGACTCGAGTATGCTTTCCTTTCCTCTAGTTCACAAAAATCTATAGCAAAAACAAGTTTTCCAAATGCTGGAACTGGTCCAGTTGGCCAAATCTCTGAATTTTGATCAGGAATTAGAAAATGTAACTGAACTATGTGCTCTACACAGTTTGCTGGACAACTATGCAAGCGATGGAACAGGATAGTCCCATCGGCTCGTTAGGGTAGGAATACGAAATGAAATTCACTAAAGCAACAGGTTATGTACAATAATAGATGTGATATATGAAATATATATCAACAACAAATAAGTTTCAATAATGGAAAGTATATAAACACCTGGTGCTGTTTCTGTTCAGTTATAGAAAGTTGACTATGCACTCCAAAATTTGATAGAATTCCAAGATTACATTATCTTCTTTGGAAGTTGAGATATTTGATGCTGTAAGCAAATACAAAGCAGAAGATGACTGCGAAACCGATGTGGGCTAGGGCAACATATCCAAGGAAGCCATATTCGAATCCTAAGAAATTTTTGAGGTATTGTTTTACTTGTATGGAACCTTGCTCCGGTACCTCAACTAGATTAGTATTTTGACCCAATTGAGACGTAATAAGTCCGTATAGTGTCCATGCCACTGGAGAGCCCCAGTAATACCACCTCCACCATATTGGAATTTGCTGCAAATGTTCAAAAAAGAAATAAACAAATCAGATCTCTTTCATGTTGCAAAACTTTTAACGCTGATATCCAGAAGGACCAGAACTACAAAAACGAACGCAACTTCTAAGATTTTACGTCTACTGTGTTTTTGTTTCTTTGAAATGAGTGGGCTTGTTTGTCCTAAACTATAGAGTAATCTGAGCAATACTATAGAAACTAATGGATTTGAGATCCTCAAAAGCAAGTGGTTGGTGCCTCAACTAATCACGAAGAACATTTGGGGTTCCTTTCGTAGATGGCTACCTATGCTTTGCAAGGACATTGTTTTTCAAAACTCTAGTTAGTACATGGATCTGGTCTACATGTGCCCTGAGATCACATTTTTAAGCACCCACTTTTAGAAAGTAAACATTCTTTTTAAAGTAACTGAAATTCATAAGATTCAGAAACACTTTAAATACTTACAAACATCATGAAATTCAAATTTTGCCTTATGACATGCTAGATTCTGACTATAATATACTAATATTAATGGTTGGATTTTTGATAAATAACAAGGCATTTTATACCTTCTAAAAAATACAAATTACAGTATTTTCAGTTCTTGAGTGATTCAATGAATGGCAATTCAGGCTTCGACCATAGCCACATATACCAAACCCACGTTAAGCTTTATGTAGTGTTTAATTGCTTTATGATAGGAATTACACCAAGAATCGAAGTAAAAGAAATACTATTTGATTAAATGACTGTAGTCACTTGACATTAGAGTTATATGCAAATAGATGGAGTTTTGTTTCCCGTGTATGAAAAACTATACTAATGAATTATGTGAAATATCTCAGTGCTATTGGTTAGGTGACTTACCCCTCTGGGAATGAGGAAACCAGAGAACAAATTCCACAAGGTGAGGAAGAATGACATTGTAATGGCAGCTATGTGGAAGTTCGGAGTGAGCGCCACAAGCATCATCCCGTAAAAAGTGAAATACGCAAAGCACATAAATACGAAGAAGTAGAACCATAAGAACTTTTGAGGTTGCCAATCAAATCCTATCATCGGGTAGAGTAGAATAGTGTAAAGAAAAGTTTGGATGGAAACATAAATAAACTCAATTGCCACCTGCAAGAAACAACATAACTGAAAATTATTTTCTTCCCAGCACGCTCTAAATTTATCCCTCATATACGCAATAAAGTAAGTTAATGGTTTTTGTAATGATAATTACCTCTAACGATAGAGATTGGATAAATGTGACAATACCAAATGAATACTCCCTCTTTTCCATGTAAAGAGTCCAATTTTTAACTTTTTTGGTAAATTTTGTTAAACTTAAACCGGTTATATACATAAATCTACTTATTCGTATACTCCCTCCATCCCAAATTGAGGGTCAGTTTTGGGTCAATTTGAATGATTTCCGGACAGATATTTGATTAGGTCTTAGCCATACTTTCAAAATTGTTGCAACACAAAAACTATGAAATTCAGTGTAGTTTCCAAATGTTATAATTTAATTGGACCAACTTATTAAAATATTAATTTTGGGAAAATTGACTCATTTTGGGGCAAAATATTGACGCTCATTCGGGGACAGCAGGAGTAAATTTTACAAATTTGTTTTTCATTGCATTTCCAATGTAATTTTAAATGAATGGATTTTCATCTTCTTAAGATCAGTTAAATTTTGATTTGGTCATATGTTGACTTTTAAAAAAGCAAAGAGGACTCTTCGGTTGAATAAAAGGGAGTATCATATTTACTTTTATATTTTTCTGCATGACATTTATTAGTACTAAGTCCAATTGATGGACTTCCACGACCCCTCAAGGCTGATTTTTTTTTTTCAAATAAGTCCAGTTGTTGGATGAAAAAAAGTATGAATATGGTATCCAAGATAGACCATTGTAGGTGTACTCCCCCCCCCCCCCCTTTTTTTTTCCTATTTGGTTGGAAACCGAAGAAATACCCTCTCACCACTTCCAGAAAGAAGAAAAATCTTCAACAAACTTTCAAGAAAGTGCATACATCGTAAAGTGAATAGTTTGATTTCATACCTGAGCAAATGCATAAGGCAATGCTGAAAACATCCCAGCTGCTCTTTCACGATAGAAGACAGTTCTCTCAACTGCCACAATAGCCTGCACTGAAGAGGTGTTGGTTCCTCCGAGAAACATGACAGCAGCATACATAGCACCCATTAGATTTGATAAATCTTGCTGTTTGTCCCTGGCATTATATCAAACTGTTAGAAAGCAACACACAAATGACCAAGCAAAAATAGTGTCCTTGCAACCGCATAGTCCGTTAAATCTGATATAACATTACTTACATTTTCTGCCCCTTTTTCCAGAAGATAGCTCCAAATAGAAGAGCAATTATAGTTGTCATGAAATAGCGAACAGCATTGTACTGTGGATGCCTCCAATAAGACCAGTGTTGTCTCCAGAAGCAAGCCTTGCATTGTGTGAAGAAGGATTGGGAGTATTTGGTGGGAAAATATAGGTCTTCTGACCCTGGAGCAGGAGTGCTTAGCTGTTCAATCAGTGCCTGATTCCTCCTGTGTGTGTGTGTGTGAGAGAGAGAGAGAGAGAGAGTTGGCATCCATGTACTGCATACTTGAATGGATCAGAGTTGGCATAAATTATGAGAAATAAGTACTGCGTACTTGTAAAGATCAGAGTTGGCATAAATTTCTGCGAAGTCAACATCAAGCTGAGCCTCGATTGCAGGAGAACTGACCTCCAGCATCCATGTAGCTGGATTCTGACCTTCTATAATCTTAGGAACACCTGGAATGGACTGAAATTGCTACTGTATTAGCTGAGAAGGACAACTAACTACTGATTACAGAAACTCTTGCAGTCGAGCAATTGTGGACAGCATCCCAATTGATCTGCAATCACTTTATGATGGCATAAAAACTGAATAAGAAACTCACTTCAAAATATTCTACTAAGAGCTTAGAACGGTGTCCAAGAGGTCCAGTGTAAATGACATGTCCCCCTCTCTTCATCAATAACAGCTGCACAACAAGTGCTTTAGTTTAAATTAAACACGTCAATTCCATGACAATCATTAATTATACCATTCAAACCAACACGAGAACCTTGCCCGACAGAACCAACCTCGTCAAAAGCTTCAAAGATGTCAATACTTGGTTGGTGGATTGTGCAGACAACAGTGCGCCCTGTATCAACTGTGTTTCTGACAGTGCGCATCACAATTGCAGCAGCTCTAGCATCCAATCC
This sequence comes from Lobelia cardinalis, assembly GCA_028566635.1. Lineage (NCBI taxonomy): Eukaryota > Viridiplantae > Streptophyta > Magnoliopsida > Asterales > Campanulaceae > Lobelia > Lobelia cardinalis. The sequence goes on along the minus strand of JAOWAN010000051.1, from coordinate 3,757,964 downwards.
TGATGTGGGCTCATCCATGAATATGATGGAGGGATTAGCAACTAATTCAACAGCTATGGTAAGTCTCTTCCTCTTTTCAGTCGAGAGACCATCTACTCCTGGAAGCCCAACTATAGCATTCCTTAGGGAGCTCAACTCGACCAACTCCATGACTTCCTCGACAAACATCTACAGTTACAAAAACATTTAAAATAATCATCCCTACAGATTTATCATATGGGTGATAAGAGAAGAAAATAACAAAGGAAAAAGAGACAGAAACCTTGCCTTTTGTGTTTTCTTATTCACGTCTGGAGCAAGCCTCAACCAGGCAGAGTAGACAAGGGATTCATAAACAGTAACGTGTGGAGAATGTATATCATTCTGTTCACAATAACCACTAACACGAGCAAATGTTGCTTGGTTTTTTGGGTAACCAGAAATGCTGATACTCCCTTCAATATACCCACCAGTTTTCCTTCCTGCTAATACATCCATTAAAGTGGTTTTCCCAGCACCACTTACACCGACTAATGCTGTCAGGATCCCAGGTCTGAACGCACTACTGACATCTTGTAGTAGTTGGAGACGAGATTCATCAATTCCTTGGTTCTTCATTTCCTGATGACAAACCAGGTAATGAGAAACCTTTCATTTCAAAATTTTAGACTAATTAGTCAATAAGCACTCCAAACTTTTCCTATTCCCCGACAAGATAACTTAGCAGGGAAAATGAAATGCCCTGGGGACTTCACATGGACTTGGAGGAATTCAAATGAAAGGATAAGGTTCAGCATCTTATACAGTACCAAAGTGGAGATGGAAGAACACTAGCCTATGGTGGAATAACTGGCCACAGAATAATATGTGATTCAACTCTGAGAGCGAAGAGAAGTGTAAGTTGAAAATTTTATTACGTTATACGGAAATGGCTCAAACCATGTTCTCTTACTATACAGCACCCTGTTGAGTATTACACCTACAACATTCATACCAAATTCCCAGCAACATGACTCTATAACCTGGCTACCTGATAAGAAAGGAGAAAGTGTTTGGGAGCCCTTACGAAGTAAGGAAACTCTAATTGGTTGGCAGAAAGCAGTATGGTATCCTGAATGTGCCCCAGCGTTCCTTCATGCATTGGTTAGCTTATTAGATTGAATACCAAGAAGATTAAATAGGGGGCGCTGCAGGATTGTTAGTGTATTTTGTCATTGAGATGTGGAGTATTTGTCCTTTTCCTACAGTCTGATGAAGGAAATATGGCGGGAAATGCAGCCCAGTCATGGGAGACAAGGTATGAGTTTGATTAACAGATTTAAGAGAAAGAACACTAAAGTTTGCATGATGCTGTACCCTCACTACTTAAAGTGACACTATAAGAAGTGTGGGGAGAGAAAGAAACACTGGAATGTACAGTACAGTAACCATTAAGGACATTGAAGAACTTGTCAAGTATATAATTATAGGGACATAAAATATCTAAGACTTTATCAGAATTGGGAGATGTGTAGGTATTGGGGAATTAGAGAGAACGTGTCTGCTTATTGAGGAAGAGATGTAGAGAGGAAGTTCTTGTACTCCGTCACGGTCCCAAAAAAGTGGTCCCTTTCACGAGCCATTTATTTTTTTACGTACTCCTTTTTCACGTGTCTGTTGTTGTCACGAGCCATTTATTTTTTTACTTACTCCTTTTTCACGTGTCTGTTGTTGTTTGAGGTACGATAGATAACCAGTTTTCAGCCAGGGTTATTCCCCTGCAATGATTCCATTAAGTGGAATGACAGGCCTACTTACCTATACAAAAATTAGAAACTTCATTAAGGAGATCTATCTTGATAGGAGGGAACATTTAGTAGAAAGAGAATATTGTGAGTGAACAACTAACACTAATGCTAAAGCTACTCTACAATTTCAGCCTATGGTCATCGAAATGTTCGAAAATGACGACTACTAATTATATAAAATAAGCAAAACGTTGATCAGTTACCATAGTTAGTATACTTATGCTTAATCGGTTACGATTTGGCTGACAGCAAATACATAGATTTAGTCTTGATGGGCAAAGATGTCAACTTCTTTTCCACGGATATGGGTATTGACACTTGACATGATGATTTCTAAAGATCAACCAGCAGTTTGCTTCATGGAAGGCAATTTGATTTGCCAGACCTGGTTGAGTTAACACCGAAACAGGATATGCTTAGGAAAGACTGATGGATGTAATAATGGGAGCTTGTAGAGGTATGTATGTTCATATCTCTCTTTTATTTATCTTCAACTTTATATGTATATGTTCGTATTCTCATGTCTTGGCTTTGAAGGTAACCATATCCAACAGCACTTGTCTATGTTTCACTTCACAACCGATTTCATCCACAAATGGAAGGCACTTGTTTTCCTTCCTAGCAAGAAAAGGCTAGCTTCGACAGTAGAAATGGTTCCCTAGCTATCTAGGAAGTATCCTACAGCAACTGATCGATTATGAGATGTAAAATTTTATCAATCTCTTCAATGGACGACTTAAGGACTCATATGGGACTCCATTTGTGCTCTTTACCATTTTCTGATCATGGAAATATGGGGAGTGAGAAGTCCGAAATACTTCAAGAAAAGCGCAAATACTTACAGCAGGCATATCAACATAGTAGTTCACGTGATCAAATGCAATCGATAAAGGCTGGAAGGGCAGCACCATTCCTCTTTTGATAGTTGTTTTTGCTGCAATATTTGAGTTGGTATGCTCTCGATTGATGCCTGTTATCATTCAGGTTGTATTAGTAACACTACAAGTAAATTTAAGCAACGATGTTATCTCTCATGCCTTTGCTCCAATGGCATGTCTACAGTACTACTCTGCTTATAATCTTAGGGCAATTGTGTTAGAGAAATAAACAATTAATATAGCATGTTCCACAAATACAGACTAATTCATTATGTAGAGTAAAAGTCACAAAGTTTTGAACCTTCATTTAATGGAGCCATAGAAACTGAACTCCTATCTGTGCCTGCCTTTTCATTTGGGTAAGGATGTTTCTTCTTATGTTGGTCATCTTCATTTGGAACAACAGTTCTTGAATCTCCTGGAGCTGCATGTTGAATCAAAGACATGCAAATATTAAAATACATGTTGCATCATCATAAGAGAGGCATCAAAGCATCATGAACTCTTACGATTCAAATATGTCAGAGCCAAAATGAAGAAGATGTTGAAGATAAGGGCAAAACCGAATAGTGCCACAACACAAACCCAGAACATATAGTCATCCACAAACATGCCCCTGGACTTGAGAAGAGCCTTTCCAACTGTAGGTTCAGCAATCCTTGTTTCGGGATTAGGCTGTGGAAAAGTGAGTGTCAAATAAGAAGGGCTTTAACCAAAACACATTTCAATGTATGTTTACGAACAAGCAATTGAGCTTACAGTGCTCCATCTTTTATCCAAAAATTCATTGAGGGCAATGGCATTCTGTCCATACATCATGGGTGAAATGTAATAGCCCCAAATCATCCATGGTTGAATATCATCTGCACGTGAGATGAATATAACATATTCAATAAATTATTATATGATTGCTATGAAAATTGTAATTTATCAGCTCACTCTACTATGCCAAGTATAGATGTCTAATGTCAAACAGTGGGAGAAAAACATACTATTCAGGAGAATGAGTTACGAATCCACCCCCTAAGTTCCAACTAGTGAGGCCATGTAAAATGCTTCCATAGTAAGGCTTGTGGATCATTGATAACATTATTACATAAAAAGGTACTAATTTTCTTTCCATCAAGCTTCAACTTTTTGTTTTGTTATTAACAGTGATACTGACCTTTAGCAACAATGAATCCACCAAGCACGAAGACCAATAGCAGTGAAAAGGTAGCAAGAGCACTTGCAACAAACTGTATTCTTCCAAGTCCACCAATGAAGCGAAAAAGGGACAAGGCCATCTGATGTAAACCAATATACGTCAATAATTGGCAGAAAAACCTGAAATTTTAATTAAGAAAAGTTTTTTGGTCAGTCTTTGGCTTGATACAAAGTAAGTTACCAATCACTTTGAACATAGTTCAGATTAAGACTCCAAACAGAATGCCATACGAATATTTAGCCGAATGCTTGCAAGTAGAGTGAAGAGAGAATGATCCCAAGTGCATACCTGCTAGCCCCAGGAGCAAACCCAATAGTGAAATATGTGAGAATGACCCATATGAGGGATTCCACAACAGAAATAGGAATCCTCATTAGCCAAATTGGAAAAGCAAATGCCCATGGGGGGAAAAATAATGAATCCCGCTGTTTAAAGAAAACCGGAAGCCTTGTAATGGTCAGTCCAATCTCAGATGATCCATTAAACATCACGTTTAGGAGACCAAAAAACAGTGCGCCATAATACTTGCCTCCATCTTCTAATTTACCATGTTTCATCTCTGTTCTGAAGAATACGGTGAAGCAAATGACCGACATGATAGTAATTTGAGTGGTCTTGAATATGTATAAAAAGGAGTTGCGTTTCATTAAACACCATTCTCTGTCCATGCATGCTTTAAAAAGCTCCATGTTTGATATACCATACATTTCAGTGACCAATGCAGCAGAATGCACTTTACTTTTATCATAAAGAATCCCTAGGTCATCAAAAAGCTTCTGCCCAACGTGAAATGAACTGAAGCGACGTACAAATTCAGGTACAGAAATATATTCATAAGGTTCATTCCTTTTGAACCAATACTGCTCTTGGTCCTTCTTCGAAGTAACCTCCTGAAGAAAGTCTGCAACTCCTTTCCTTTCTGGGCATTTAAAACCCACACTCTCAAAAAACTCAACAATGTTTTCACGTGGACCTTGGTAGACAATTTGACCTTCCGAAAGCAGCATAATGTCATCGAAAAGTTCAAAGGTTTCTGGAGCTGGTTGCAGTAGAGAAATTATCATGGTTACATCCATGATGTGAACCATTTGTTTCATGAACTTGACAATCTGAAATGTTGTGGAACTGTCCAGTCCAGTCGAAATTTCATCCATGAAAAAAACTTTCGCCGGTCCTACCAACATCTCTCCTACATTAAGTTGACCATTGTAATATTAATAATAACGCACATGTAAGAAACGGACAATTAAATGACTACTGAACTGGAGAATGTTATCACATACCTGTAGTGACACGCTTCTTCTGCCCACCAGAGATACCCCTTCTCATCGCATCACCCACCATTATGTCAGCACAGATATCTAATCCAAGTATCTGTACATCAACATCATATATGGATTGACTTAATCAGGTTCAATGGTAGCAACACAAAGAGAAATGCAAGGCTTAGAGACATACCTTGAGAACATAGTCTGTAACCAAACTAGATTCTTGACCAGACATTGCAGTGGCTTTCATAAATGCATCTATCTCGGGGTCTGGTTTTATCTCGGCATCTTTTTCTCGCCTTGACAATTCTGCCAGGAGGTCATATCTGGTTCCAACTCCCAAACAACGTCCTGCAAAATCAAATGTCTCTCTTATGGTCATCTCACCATGATGGCAATCGTGCTGGCTGATATATGCACAAGTACGTTGTGGAATGAACTCTGACATTTGATGACCACAGTAGGTGATTTCTCCATTTACTCTTAGATCGTTATCCAGAATTCCAGCAAGTGCCCTCAGCAATGTAGTCTTTCCGGAACCCGGAGGTCCAAGGAGAAGTGTCATCCTGAAATTTGGTACATCTATTAAGTTTTCTTTTCTTATAAGTTTCAAGGTAAATTATCACCCTTTAGTTAATTGAGTACAGATGTCTTAGAAATTGCATGCCCACGTGTATGCGAAAAGCCTTGATTCACAGTGGATTCGAGCAATGCTTTGTAAACAAAGAGTGACACAAACAAATAAATAGATCATATGCTGAAAGGAATGTAGAGATTAATGAGCATACCTTGATGGTTTTATAGTTCCACTCACATCTTGTAATATCTTGACCACCCTTTTCTTTGATGGGATAAGCCTGAAGACTCGAAGAAGTCCCTATTGGTAACAGGTTCAATTGAAATGATTACCACATCCATCTATACAGTGTATAAAAGCAAGATTTTGCTTTTTATGGATTTTAATCTAAATCCCAACATGTCATGTATCATTCACATAATTATGAAATCTCCCAGTGTTTGTATCTAATTAGTAATTCCTAACACTTTTCTCATACAAAATATACATTACATCTGAATGCTTAGACTTATATACCATTGTTAGTGTTAGAGCTAAATTGTGCAGAGCCTACAGGCCATTAAAAATTAGGTGGACAGGTTTCTATACTCAAAACATTACAACATTGAACCCCCAACATCACAGAGGATGAAAACAGCATCCCCACATCGCAGTATCGCACCAATTTGCAGAGCTTGAATAATACAATACAAAACATTTTTAGAGTTTAAACAATACACTAGAAACATCATATGATTAGATATTAGAGTTTTTAATAACACTTCAGAGTAATTGGCTCGTTGATTAAAGTAAACAGCTGAGCTCCAAGCATTGTATTTCTTAGAACCACCACATAACTGATTGTGTTATGTCATTATAAGGAAACATTTTTAATGTCGAAAAGTTTGATTGAGTAATTATTATTCTCATTGCAGTAGCGCATTTACACTTTGATGCAAAGCATGGGTTCCATGCATTTAAAATCATAAGCGTCTAGTAATCGAATGAATCATTTGCCAAGAAACATATGCTTCCTTAACTAAGATGTAAAAAGTCAAGTCTTCAAACCTCCTAGTGAGAAGTATCTTCCAGAAAAACAATCCTATTTTAGCAGTACTATACAAGTGAGGAAAAATATTCTTTTATATATATTTTTTTGGAGCAAACAGTCTGACAATAAAATAGTACATCAATCCAATCTAGAAAATAAAAAGAGTCAGAATTAGCTACCTCCACGGTATTCAGGGTGGCATTGAGCAAAGTAGGAAGTGCCCTAGACGCAACATGAACATCTCCTTCAATTGACAAATGCTCGTAGCGGATTTCTATCTTGGGATTATGTATTCCTACCCTATTCAGGCATATCAAATGTACAAATAAGAAATGACTTATAATACATCAAAGGCTAATGCACAAAATGGAATTATGGGTTGTAACTTCACCTATCAGTCCTTTCCCGAAGCCTGAGAAGAAGCCGCTCATTATCTTCTTCCACGACTTTGAGTATACTCTCAATAAGGAGCTTCTTGTCATGCAGCCCAAGATTGGCCACATCAACTTCTCCATGAACAACTTTGCCATTATCTAGGACTTGCTTCAGCATTCCCTTCCTCAACCTATCATAAGTAGGAAGCCTCTCAATGGCAGCCCACATGAGCTCAGCCTCATCATCCTCTCGCCCACTACTGTGAAAAACATCTCCCCCAGCTGGAGCCGTAAAAGCCTCCCTGATACTGGCAGAAGCCCAACTCCTTCTGCTTCCAGATGATGCAATACTCATTCGCCGGCTCATTGACCCTACCGGGTCATCTCCGGCCTTCACTGTCGCCATCTTTCCCTACCGACCACTCAGATTTTTCCCTCAGTGATACTATGCTCCCATCTGTAATTGTCTAACACGCCCACAAGATATAAGTTTTTGGGAACCTTTGCTTCAATTAAGCAAGATTTTCAGTTGCCATCCACAATCCTTGAGGAAGAATTTACCAAATTTTCTTTCACATCTGCAGAATTCAGACATGGAAACAGGGTGTTACCAGATGCATTTCCAAATGGAAGTTTAGAAAATCAACTATCTCCAACAAGCAGCAAACCCCACATGCACAAAAGAAAGTGCAAAAAGAATAGAAGAAAGTTCAACAGAATTTGTTTCTAAGCTGCTAGGTAACTGTAACACTAAACTTGACACAAGTACGTAAATGAAAGTACACACAATGTGCTTCACAAATGTACGTAAAAGAAGTTACAAAAGCAGGAACTTGAAGAATTTCTTCCCAAATTACCAGGAATCTAGCTAGGTCCTTAAAGTTGATGAACATCAGACCTGGTTTTAGAAAAACGAAAAGAAAATCGATAGTATAAGGACACACACACACACACACACAATCAGTGTCAATATTTACATAACCGTGAACCTTAATTGATGAGGTCCCAAAAGTGGATTCTGGAGAAAGTGAAGCAAATATCAAGAACTATTCCATTAACAGCATAAAACCCTTGAAAATGGCAAAGATTTAAGGCAGTGGGTTTTACAGGAAAACGTACGAAAGAGGATTAGGTGAATGATTGCAACATGAATACAGTAAAACAACGAGAGAGAAAAAGAATCTTGTCGACTAGACATTCGATTCTTGCTGGTTTGTCTTTCTTGAAAATTGTAATCAATCAAATCAAATCAAACCGAGACAGAGACAGTATAAGTATAGTGACAGGTTATCTGACATGCTACCAAGTTTAAGGAGTATTAAATGGGTTAGGTCTTACAGGTCTGTGTGAAAATCTCCATCAGCTGATTTGTTTCTTTCCATCTCCATTTTTCTCTCCCTCTTTGACATTCCTTTTTCTTCTTTCCCTCTTTCTAGCGGTTGGTATTCCAATAAACTAGGGGCACATATACGTTATAAATTATGTACATATATGTATTATAAAATGTACATAATAATTATGAATATATTAATGGTATAATTATTATGTGTATTTTATAACACATATATATGTATAATTTATAATATATATATTAGACGCTCCTAACACAATCGAGAGGCTCTCGTCAAATTTTGCCTCTTTCTAGTTCTAGGAGTACTAAAAATGTTGGAAGCCAAATCATCGAACGTGCCTCAGTTGACCAGTTGGTATACCGAGCTTTAGTAGCGCTCATTTTTTCTCTAAATAACATTAAGAATAAAAATTATGTATATAATATAGATATAAAATGCACATACGTTATATCATTATTATCTTCATAATTATCATGTACACTTCATATTTATATTATGTACATTAATTATAATATTTATGTACATTTAAAAAAAATTGAACATTTCTAACACTGAACGCTTATATGCTCGATATAATTTCCATCGGTCGACCAAAGGGAATTGGACTTATCTATTTGATTTTACGGGGTGCAAATCCCTGGAGCTTTTTAGGAGTAGTACTATGATACTATCTGTCAAATAAAGTTCCACAAGAGAACCGGAAGAAATTATGCAGTTGTTGGTAAAATTGCCTATAATATACAAATGTGTAATGTATTATCCTCCGATTTCTTCCTTGTAACCCCAAAAAAAAATTTAATAACCTCCGTTAATTTTTTCCAAGTTATAAATTATTTTAAAATAATTATTTTTTTATAAATTTATGTTTTATTTCTTAAAATTGATCTTTATTCTCAAACTATTAATGAAGAAATAATTTTAAGAAAATAAGTTTAAAATATTAATTAAATGATAAAAATAAAATACTAAAAGATATTTAAGTACATATTGATTTTGGTGCTGCATTCTAAATGGTTATTATTGTGAAACAGGGGGAGTATCAGTAAGTTTTTATTTAAAACAAAGCATGATTTTTTTAAAATTTGTCCCAAAAACTCACTTACTTGGTTTTTAAAACAACTAGTAAAAGTTATTTTGTGCTCTTTCTTTCATTTATAAGAAAGCACCCTAATATTTATAAATAATATTTATAAATAGTTTATATTCATCAACTGGAGATAAGAAATTGTCATCGTGATCGCCATGGTTGGTGGAGATACCTTCAATTGCCATTGATTCAGATTTGAAATTTACCGCGAAAATTTTGTAAGCGAAGGCAAGGATTTTAATGAGGATTTCAAATTTATAAATTGTTTTCGAAAATTATTTGCGAAAGTGTGAAAATCGAAAGCTCTGATATCACAATAATCAAGGCAGTCGAGAGCAAGAAGAGAGAAAAAGTTGTATATTGATTTATGTTAATCTGGAAAATATCATTCTACAGCAATATAAAGGAGAAAATGATGAAGATAACTAACTAAAACTAGTTACAACACATATCGTTTTCTATGATGATATTACACATATCATTTTTATTATTTTTATTATCAATAAATATAATATGATTCGGCCTCAAATCTAATCCACCAAACAACTTATTAATTTGAGAACATTACAAGAATTGGGATTCTCTCTATCTCTCGACACTCTTAAAAAAAGGTTGAGATTGCAACCCTGGCAGTTCACCACCGACCCTGCTCTGAGCCAACGTGGAGGAGGTAAATCGCAGGATGTGCATTACAGGATCTAGGGTGGAGAACTAACGAATAGGTCTAGGGCTCTTAACCCTTAGATCACTCCCGCTTGTAACAGAGTCAATTCCACCTTGCGGGGAATCGAACCCTGCACACTACCGTGCTGAGCCCTATCCGCCCTCCCCTTTGCCACTGTGATATATGCCCTGGGGGCTCTCGACACTCTTAAAACACTCGCAATGCATATAAGTGAACGGTAAATCTCTTTTATTGCACACATGCGCTTCTCTCTCAAAGTTGTATTTAACCTCAAATAGTGAAGTCTATTTATATAAGGGAAGCACATTCACTAAAATGTAAAATTTATGTCCACTCTATTAAATTTTACAGTAGATATAAGATTAAAGTAAAAATAATATTTATGATATTAGGGTGCTTTCTAGTACATGGCTTGGAGTCAAAATAATATTTATATCGTTTATAAGAAAATGGTAAGTTTTTGTGTCCGAGGAAACATATCAGAGTCAAAATAATATTTCTATCGTTTATAATAAATATGCATCTGAAAATACCAAGTGAAAAAAATAAAGAAACCATGAATTAAAAAATATATTCATAGTAATATAAAAAACATAATAAAATTTCGTTCCTTCCTAAAACAAAGTTGACACATTATTAAAAGTGAAAGGGCAAATTGCAGAAATAGTCCTCATATTGAAAAAATATTTGAAAAAAAGTTTTTAAATTCAAGATTGCTCAATTTTGGTTCTTGTAATGAAAAAATCAAGTGCAATCAGTCCTCAATTCTAATTTCGGTTCAATTAAATTTGAAATAAAAATAAGCATACATTATATTTGCTAATAGCGAAAATAAAAATCTTCCATTCATTCATTTTCTCCGTCAAATTAACTTCTTTTCTCCATTTTTACTAGAAAAAATGGAGAAAATGAGTGAATCTGATATTTTTTGCCCTGCTATTAGCAAGTACCATGCATGTTTTATTTCTATTTCAAATTTAATTGGATCGAAATTAGAATTGAGGACCGATTGTGCTTGATTTTTTCAGTATAGGGACCAAAATTGAACAATCTTGAGTTTAAGAATTTTTTTTCCCAAATATTTTTTCAGTACAGGGACCATTTCTACAATTTGCCCAAAGTGAGAAGAAATTACCCGAATAGAAAGAGTGGTGGTTACATAAAGAGATTAGAAAAGAAAGTATTTAAAAAAAAAAAAAAAGGAGCACCTAATGTGGGTCGGTTATGACATGAATTTCTTTTGATGAAAAAAAATAATTTATACTCCCTCCGTTTTGTTTTAATTATTCTGAAAGCGAGTATTCACAACATATCAATATCAAGAACAATTAAATCGAAACGGAGGAAATGGTATTTAATAGAGAGTACCGATGCTGAATTGCTTCTTAAAGTTGGTGCGCACTGATTCATAGTCACTTTTTGCACATTTTTCAAAAATTTACTAATTTATATTACAGATATTTTTTCTCTCATAACTACTATTTTTATATATTTATATATTTATTTTTATATCCTATTCAATATTACATCAACTCATAATAACCACCCTTTTTCTCTTTCTCTTTCTTTCTCTATCTTCATTAAATATCACAGCAACTCATAACTACTCCCTCCGTTTCGATTTAATTATTCTCGATAGTGACATATTGTGAGAGCTTTATGTCGTTTTCAGAACAATTAAAACGAAACAGAGGGAGTATCATTCTCTCATTTTCTCGCTTCATCTCTTTTAAACAGTATATCAAGGACAAAGTTGAAAACCTATTTCAAAACCTAAAACACCAAAACTAAAATAATTTTTTAAACTAAAACAAAAAATTTACAAAATTTACCTTTCAAATGAATCCCTAAAATTTATCATTATAAATGTTTGCAAATTTTTACGTTGATCATTCAATAATTTGAATCATAGTTAAATTGTGTGAATTTAAAATTTTAATTAGAGGAAAAATATTGAGACAGAGTACGTATAGATCTAAATATATTGAAAATTCAGCATGCGAAAAAAATAATTCTTTTTTTCTTTTAACGATGTAATA
>JAOWAN010000051.1:3727154-3745601 GCA_028566635.1 Lobelia cardinalis | reverse complement strand
AGTACGTATAGATCTAAATATATTGAAAATTCAGCATGCGAAAAAAATAATTCTTTTTTTCTTTTAACGATGTAATAATTACAAAGGATGCATGTAAACATCTTCAAATACAAGAACGAGTTTATGAAATTAGGCAATACTCGTATTTATTATAGTTACAACATACATTTTAGACTATTGAACATATAATCTAAAATCTATGTAATGCAGTTGGGTAAGACGGTTAAAGTGCTTATAAAAATTTATTCATTTTGTATGGATGTGGAGTTTTTTAATATGTTTTGTTTTTATTCGTATTGTGTGTTGGCTTTGATTTTATATGAATTTTATAATTTTGCCCTTTGAATTTTTAAAAATTACATGATGATAGTGATGGAGAGAGAAAAAAGAAAGGGTGGTAATTATTATTTGATATATCTTTAAGAGAATTTTTATGAATTTTATAAAACTCATAAAAAAGGAGAGATCAGAATGAATGATGAAGTGGGGAGGAAAATGGCAGCTTAACTTATAATTTTATAATCTTTCAAAATTATAAAACTCATAAAAATTCTCTTATAAAGCTGAGAGAGAGAGAGAGAGAGAGAGAGAGAGAGAGAGAGAGAGGCAGCTTCTGTCCGCTACTGGTCGACCTCGCTGAAACAGGGAGAGAAGAGTCCTCTTCTCCTCCCCTGAAAATTATATCGAGTGCCTAAGCACTTGGTGTTAGAAATGCTTAATTTTTTTTTCAAATGTATATAAAAATTATAAATAATGTACAAAATATAAATATGAAATGTACATTATAATTATGTGTATTTTATATTTATGTTATATATATAATTTTTAGTCTTTAACTATCTTTAGAAAAAAAATGGATCGTTCTTGGCATCGAACGTCTAAACGCTCGGTATACCAACTGCCCCCCTCCCTCTCGATATGCAGAGAGAAATTCGAGGGAAAAAAAAAAAGGAGAGAATGAATGATGAAGTGGGGAGGAAAATGGGGAGATTAATCCTGCTTAATAAAGATATTCCCTTCCTCTTGGTTAAGCTTCTATCATTCCTTGGCTCTAAAGAGGTGGGCTAGTAATCTGATAATTGAGAAGAGAGACAAGGTAAAGAAAAGAGCCGAGAGCGGGAGAGGAGTTTCTGAAATAAAGGAGAGTCAAATCAGGCGTGAGAAAAAGAAAGATGGAGGTTAGAGGGAGCAATTTAGGCCGTATAAAATATGATAAATACAAAATATGCTATCTAAAATATGATTAATATAAACTAGTTTCATTCAAATTAATAAAGCTACTATTTAATAGGAAATACAAAATATGATATATATATATAAAATAATTTTAATTTTAATTTAATTATATATGTTTAAATAAATTATTATATATATAAATATATTAAAAATTATATTTATATATAGTTATATATATTTGATAATTGAATTAATGAAATTAAAGTTAATTTAATAAAACGATGATGTGGCAAGTCTGAGAGGGTATGATGAATCAGTTGGTATACCGAGCGCCTAGGCTCTCGGTGTGTTAGAAGTGCCTAATGCACATAAAAGCTATAAATTATGCACATAATATAAATATAAAATGCACATAAGTTATACCATTAGTATGTTCATAATTATTATGTGTATTTTATATTTATGTTATGTGCATAATTTATAATCTTTATGTGCATTGAACGCTCGTAATACACCGAAAAGTTAGGCTCTCATCAGATTTTGCCGTGACGATAAAAGTTGAATTTTTAGAGAGTTTGGAGAAAAGTTTGAAAGAGTATCAAATAACCGAAAAAATTTAAACAAGATGACAAATGTGGATGCCCCGATTATAAAACCACTTCTATCAAAATCAATCTATCCAAAAAAGCTACTTTTGGAGCAACTGTTCTGATGCTGACGACCTTCCATCACTTTCGGTTTTCGTGCTTTTCTTTTTCCTTTTCATTCATGAGAACATCACCAATATTTTAAAATATGTTATATTTTTCATTTCATAATGAGTGTTAAATTTTGATTTATTTTGTTCAATCTAATTAGCTATAAATGGAAAGCCGATTTTTGTAAAATTTGGAGGGTGCCTTTGGACGATCGATTTTTTTTGAATGATTTTGTTTTGTTTTTGTTTTTAGTTTTACTTTTGGTAAAATTCTAAATTACGTATTTGCCCTTTAAAATTTAAATAATACATGATAGTGATTGAGAAAGAGAGAGTGATAGATGTGCTTTTATGCAATATTTGATAGGATATGAAGGTGAGTATAGGAATTTGTAAAAATAGTAGATAAGTACTAAGAGAAAATGATGTTTTTAAATTTTACAAAGTGAACGTTTTTTTTGTCATTTATCAAACTAAGAGCATTCATAATGTATAGGTTCATATACAATGTCACGTCATACCACATCATCACTTTATAAACCTTTTTTTTTTTTTTATAAACTCATTTACTCACTATGATATAAATCCATCAAAAATTTATAACACAAATTTATCGATAATTATTTTACTCCTTTCATTATATACATTCAAAACTAATATATTTATTTAATAAATAATTTTATTATTCAATAAAATATATTTTATTTTTCGGTGAAATAATTTTGATAGATAGTTTGATTTTTATTTATAAAATAAATTATTTTTCTATTTATCAAAATTTATATTTTTTTAATGTTTTAAAACTTAATAATTCAATATGAATTGACATTTTAAATAAGTACTAAAATCGTTTAAAGGGAAAAAAAATTAATATTTAAATCGCATGAGATATAATTGGATGAAGAAGTGTATTTAAGGGAGAAGAATGAAGTAAAAATTTAAGTGTGATTGAAATTTTAAGATTTTCTAATCTATTTATAGGGTTTAAATTTCCTCAAATTATAAATAGCTGTTTTTTTTTTTTTTTTTTTTTTTTTTTTTTTTTTTTTTTTTTTTTTTTTTTTTTTTTGTAAACGGCTCTATAGTCTTTCTGCACATATGTTCCAAAAATATAACCGTTCTGCACAAACATGATGTTATGTATATTATAAGAAAGGAAAGTGGGACTAAAGCTGGTGAATAGTTATTTTGTTAGCACATTTTTTAAGATCTGCAAATACTCTATTCTGCGACAGAGAGAAAGAGAGTAAGGGGCCACGTGAATTCCACCCAAAGGCTTTCTCTAGTACTTTATATAGTCAAGAACGAAGTACTTCTTTCAATGCTTCGATCGGAATTCCAAAAATGAGGATAAAATCTCTTTTGATAACGCTTTTCCCGGACTTTAGAATAAGACGTAGAGAGTTCCAATGCTAGATCGTAGAGCTACAGCTATTGCTGGGGTTGATAGTGTATCCATTTTTATTATGGGAACCAAGGGGTGGTTCAGTGGTAGAGCCGAACTTTACAGTACGTAAGGTCTCATGTTCGATCTCTTTCCATGCCCTCTTGGGGCTAAAAAATAAAAAATAAAAAAATTCATTTTTATTGATATTAGTAGGGATATTAGTCGGTTAGCAGTTCCAAAAGAGCAAATTAAACCGATTCCATTTTTTCTTACAAGGGTGAAGAAAAAAAACAACAACAAAACATTAACGACCGTTTGCACAATAAAAGAAAAGTCTAAAAAGCAAACTAATTATCCTACTTTGCATACCATGCAACCGGTTGGTACAGTTGAACCTCAGGAAGGTATAAACCTTCACTACTAATTCCACTATGTGAACTTTAATTCATAGACCGGTCTAAAACCTCAAACTTGATGTATAAACCTCACGTAGTGGATGCTCTAAGTGACCAAAACATTATTCGCGAACGCATCCTCAGTAATTCATTACACAACACAAGGATAAAGTAATAACACAGTAAAAAACGAGACGAGACGAGTAGGAAACTAAAAAATTCGTGTATAGCTTTCCGTGGAAACTATAATATTATTCATTGGATGAATATAAATTATGGACCCATATGATTTACAATTGAAAAAAAAAAAAATGGAAACTATATTAACCCCAAGAAAACGAGTAAAAGATCCCATTCATCTTCTTTGAAAGTTGAGGAACTTGATGCCATAAGCGAACACCATGCAGAAGAGAACAGAGTAGCCCACATGGGCTAGGGCAACATACTTGAGGAAGCCATGGTCAAAGCCGAAATAATCTTTAATGTAATCCCTTACCACTATGGAGCCTTGTCCAGGTACCTCAACTAGGTTTGTGTTTAGACCCACTTGAGAGGTAATGAGGCCGTACAGTGTCCATGCCACCGGAGAACCCCAGTAATACCACCTCCACCATATTGGAATTTGCTGCAAAATGTTCAAATAGGTTTAGACATTTTTCTGAAGTAAAAACATGTAAACATTCAGAAAATTTTCAAAATAATGGAAAATTTGTGTTTTTGGTTTGAAATGAGTGTATGTTTGTTCATCCTAGAACTATAAATTAATTATGCTAGACTCAAAAAATTCAATTTCATTCTGCTTTCAGGTCCTATTTTCGTTACAAATAGAGTGACAATTTTCATGATTATGTGAAAACAACAATAAAAGGGGATATCAATTGCTACCATTTCAGGAATTCAGGTGAACAAGAGCAAGGTGGCAGTTCAGCTTGAGTCTTAGCCATACCCAAATGCAAAATGCTAGAGATATACTGGAAATAGCAGCAGAATTTTTTACAGCATGCATTGAATTGTTGTACGTTGATTGCAATGTACCCAAATAGCAACATGTTTTCTTATGATGCTGCTATTCCGAATAATTCATCAAATGACAGTAACCACTTGTTATTAATTTTCCAATAATGGATGCATCAGATGATTTTGAATGTTTTGAGGTCATTTAAATTTTTTCGTATGAAGATCGAAGTTTATTTTCCATTATCTGATACCTGATCATGCGAAAACCGTTGAGTGCTGTGTCAATCATTAGTTATCATACGAAGTACTATCTCAAAAAAAAAAAAAAAAAAAAAATCGTTAAATGACTTACCACTCTGGGAATAAGGAAACCGGAAAATAAATTCCAGAAACAGAGGAAGAATGACATTGTAATGGCAGCTATCTGGTAGTTTGGAGTGAGTGCTACAAGCATCATCCCATAAAGTGTGAAATAGACAAAACACATAAATACGTAGAAGTAAAACCATAGGAACTTATCAGCTTGCCAATCAAATCCAATCATCGAGTAAAGCAGAAGTGTGTAAATAACAGTTTGGATGCCGACATAAATGACCTCGATGGCCACCTGCATGAAAACAAACAAAATTGAAGATTAGATTGTCATGATACAAAAAGAGTGCCAAGAGTTAGATGCTAGCAGGATTGGAGAACATTTGGGAATATATGCGGTAGTTAGAAGAATATCTCAGTTTTCTTATAGCAAGTTATGGGCTGCAATGAGGCAAGTGATCCAGAAACTAGTATTGGGAAGCAGTAGTACTATATGACATAGGTGTAAGAATGAGAATGTGCATCATCAAGGCTTACTACTGGCAGCAGTTGTTTTGCACCAACCATGTTATGATATGTCAATCAACATCATCATGGGTTTATCAGAATTTTTTTAAAGGGATGCTATATCGGTGGTCGACTGTTAGTGGATAGGCATAGAAGGTATGATTATTTCTAGGTCTTTTATCTACAAGCTTCATAGACTTAATTTGAATCTGCTGTGAGTGGCAAGGATATGGACCATACGGTGTTCTTGTCAAGAACTGTTCAAGGTTATAGGCACTAAACTGTCCCCAGTACAGCTTGTTTTGGTACCCACCTAAGTCTAGCAAAATTGAGACTCAATCAATGCTTATTTGAGGGCATGACTCTCCATGGTCATTGTTTCCCATATACAATAGTGGTAGAATATGATTATTCAGTCGTGCTATGAGTTCCTTTAAGGCTTTGCATTGAAAAAATTTATAGGCGGATGTAATTTGATGACAGTATCAATCAGTGTTTCTGCAGAAATATCTTGATACTCCAGAAACTGTCAGATCTTTAGTTAGAATATCTGAAGCAAAATCTATCTTACTGATTTCTGCCAACTCATAATTTCTGTAGAGAAGTATCAACTCTAGCTGATGATATAAAAAGATAACACCTACGGTCATTAGCTGGTGGAATTGGGAAACTATAAAGACTAGCAATTCAACAGATGAACTATTGTTGGTTAAAAGCTATTTCAATATGCATAGGCATAAAGGTGAGCAACACGGGATTCCATGCAATGATAAGTGAGGGAAGAAAGTAGCAATACGACATGATACACCCTCAAATTAAGTATTGCACAAATTGCAAATACAGGGATTTGATAAAGAAGGAAGGGGTAAAGACTAATTCTAGATGAAGAGAGGGGATGCAAGCTCCCCATACCACAGAATATACATACACACACACAGAGTGTTGATCTCTGTATGTGTGTGTGTTTGTGCTCTTAGGCTTCCCAACAACTTTTTTCCAAAAATCATGCACTTACTTTCAACCATTTAGTGTACAGTTGATTTTGCTTTAAGTGAACAACCACTTCAGGAAACAATTTTTCTTTTTCCTTTCACTTTCTTTCCACTTGTTCGAACCATAAGAAACCAAGCACCAGTTTAAAAATAAGAACAATCTTCAAGTCCTCAAGGTTGTATAGTAAAGATTAAGGATATCCAAAAGTAAAATAATTTGTTTCTTTCTACCTGAGCAAATGCATAAGGAAATGCTGAATACATCCCTGCTGCTCTTTCTCGGTAGAAGACAGTTCTCTCGATTGCCACAACAGCTTGCACGGCAGAGGTATTGGTTCCTCCTAGAAACATAACTGCAGAATACATAGCGCCCAGTAGATTTGATAGATCTTGTTGTTTGTCCCTGGCGTAATATCAATTTGTTAGAAATAACTTATCAATGATCAAGCAGCAATAATGTCCTTGTAATTGATGGCCCATTAAATCTAATATAAGGTTACACACATTTTCTGTCCTTTCTTCCAGAAGATAAGTCCAAACAGAAGACCGATTACTGTTGTCATTAAGAATCGAACAGCATTGTACTGTGGATGCCTCCAGTAGGACCAGTGTTGTTTCCAGAAGCAAGCCTTGCATTGAGTAAAGAATGATTGGGAGTATTTTGTGGGAAAGTAAAGATCTTGTGACCCAGGTGCATGAGTACTGAGCTGTTCAATTAGAGCCTGATTTCTCCTGAGAGAGAGAGAGTGAGATAGAGAATGAGGGGATTCTTGATTCATTTTGAAGCCAATATTGAAATTAGATCAAATCTATAAGCATAAGTTATACATACTTGTACAGATCAGAGCTGGCATAAATATCTCCAAAGTCAACACCAAGTTGACTCTCGACTGCAGATGAACTGACATCCAGCATCCATGTAGCTGGATTTTGACCTTCTCTAATCTTAGGAACCCCTGATATAGACTGGAAATTGCTACTGTATTAGCTATTTACTGACAAAAAAAAAAAGAATTGCATTTCCCGTGCCGAGTGTTCACCATATGTTAGTGATAAAACCTGGAAAAAGGCACTCACCTCGAAATAGTCTACTAAATGCTGAGAGTGGTGTCCAAGAGATCCAGTATAAATTACCCGTCCCCCTCTCTTCATCAACAACAACTGCACAACGAGTAGTAAGTTTAGTTTACATACTAATTCCTTGACAGTCTTGGCATTATATGACTCCATCCCAGCCAGAACTTTGCAACACAAAACCAACCTCATCAAAAGCTTCAAAGATGTCAATACTCGGTTGGTGAATTGTACAGACGACAGTGCGCCCCGTATCAACAGTATTTCTCACAGTGCGCATCACAATTGCAGCAGCTCTGGCATCCAATCCTGATGTGGGCTCATCCATAAATATGATGGAGGGGTTAGCCACTAATTCAACAGCTATTGTAAGCCTTTTCCTCTGTTCAGTTGAGAGACCATCTACTCCTGGAAGGCCAACTAGAGAATTCCTTAGGGGGTTCAGTTCAACCAGGTCCATGACTTCCTGGACGAACATCTACAGTACAAAATGCATTCAACCCACATAAGATTGTCAAGAAAATCAGACTATGTACGAAAAAATGTTCATTTCCACTCATACTTTCTGTTCGTATACTAAAAGATGATAAGGAGACGAGAAGACTTCATCAAGAGAAATATTCCAGGAGCCTTACCTTCTGTGTTTGCTTATTCACATCTGGAGCAAGCCTTAACCAGGCAGAATATACAAGAGACTCATACACAGTAACATGAGGAGAGTGTATGTCGTTCTGTTCACAGTAACCACTAACACGAGCAAAAGTTGCTTGATTTTTTGGGTAACCAGAAATGCTGATACTCCCTTCAATATACCCACCAGTTTTCCTTCCCGCTAAGACATCCATTAAAGTTGTCTTCCCAGCACCACTGACACCAACTAATGCTGTCAAAACGCCAGGCCTGAAAGCACCACTAACATCTTGAAGCAGTTGGAGACGAGACTCATCAATTCCTTGGCTCTTCATTTCCTGGTGGACAAACCAAAGCTGGTAGCAGTGAGAAACTTGCCATTATTTTTTTAATATTACGACTTATTTCATAATCATTCCAATCTACATTTAGTTGTTACCCTCATATGAAGGGATATTTTATTTACTTATTTATTTTGGAAAAGGAAAAAATAGTAAGTGAAAATTACTTTGACAAGTACATTGAAGCTAAACTTGGATGCATGTTCGGAGAACAAAACCACAAGGGTGATTTTAAAGGGCTGAGGAGTGAGGAATGACAGAAGTGAACGGGTGTGCAGATACACAGGGAGCATCCACCAATGGAAAAGTTACGAAGCTGAATTGAACATCATCTATACCGGGCTGACAGTGGTAAAAGAAATGGGGCTGAAAACAGTTTGAGTGGAGACTAACTATGAATCAGCATGTGCTGCCATAAGGAACATGCTGGAGACGAGCTCAATCCACCATCTAATCCTGCTGGCTACGGATTGCAGAAGGGCCTTAGAGGCTATGGACTACAACCTTCATCATGTAAGAAGGCACAAGAACAAGTGTGCTCTTATTTTAGCAAAGCTGGGGGCATTGCATGACCAAAGACTGGTTACGATGGATATTCATCTGAGTTAGCACTATAGTTGGAGCAAAACCTATTAGCAGATAGTTTATTTTTCTCATTTAGTTCTTCGCTTCTATCCAATCTACCCCAAAAGAAGAAGATCTTATGCTAAAGCTGCTGTAGGAGCAAATGAGTATCTGAGCTTCACAATTTAAATTGATGCACATCCAAAGCAATCACTCAAATTATTTGATGACCACTGCGAGCTCAGGGGTGGCCCTAGGATAAGCAAGTAAAGCCCTTGCTTTAGGCCCCTAATTTCTTAAGGCCCCTTTTTTATAAAACCCTTTTTGTATTTCTAATATTTAGTCAATTTTTGTTAAGTTTTCCCATAGAAAAAGATCACCAATTACTCCATCATACCTCTTTTGATCAAACAAAAAACTATCGAAGGACCCTAAAATTTCATGTATATATGATACGTGAGAGATTGGATAAGTCGTTTTTTACAAGAACGCATTAAATTATTTGAACATTTATAGTGATAAACGTAAAAAGTGGGAAATAGATAGAAAGAAACTCGTGGGAACAACGAGAGAGGGTAAAAGTGAAAAACGAGAATGATAATGAGATAATGTGTATCCAATACCCCCTGAGTTTTAATATTGTATATAAGTTGTTTACTATGGCAAGAATATAATTTTTTTACAATAAATAGCAAGAATCTAACTTACCTTTTAACAGTTGAGAGAATAATTTTGCAAAATTGTAATTTCCAAATTTTAGAGATTAATATGTAGCAAGTACGGTTTATAATTAGTAACATCCAAAAAGTAAATGAGGGAAAAAATAAAGAAGGAAAAAGCTTATCAGAAACGTTAATCAGCCTAAAGTCCTCATCCGTTGAATGCCTATTAATTGATTAGCTTCTTAAACAAATTTGAGTTTGGCTCGTCTTCCCCCCTCACAACAAACCTTAGATGGATTAATTATTATATTAATTGAAAAAAAAATTATTTCAAGAAATTGATTATGAAATATAATAAAAGATTTTGCATCTAAGAAAGCTAAAAAAAAATTACATAAGCAATTCTCTTAAAAATTGAATTTTCTTTAATGTTAAATATACAACAGCCTCATTATTTTATCTTGCTTTAGGCCTCCAAAGACCTAGGGCTGCCCTTGTACCAGCTTACAGGAAAAGTAAGTATATAAAATAAAATGAAAAGTGATTAGTCTTCAGAGCCAGTAAGCAAGAACGTGACTTACAGCAGGCATATCAACATAGTAGTTCACGTTATCAAATGCAATTGACAAAGGCTGGAATGGTAGCACCATTCCTTTTCTGTTAGTTTTATTCTCTGCAACACTCGAATTGCCACATTCTGGAATGTTCCTTGCTTGCAGATCTATGCCTGCACAGTCAGGTTGTATAAGTCACAGTTTAAGAAAATATAAGTATGGCTGCTAGTTGTCATATCTTCGCTCTAGTTTTATGTCAAAACAAATAAGATGTCATATTTAGCTGCTGCACAGATGCAAGACTAAGTCATATTGTGGAGTGTCTAGCAGACATGAACTAGCTATATATAGTAATAGGCCCTAGTGGGGCTTTTCATATGTCTTAGAGCCTAGCGACAGACAAACATGTAAGCTTTCTCTCATGTCAATGGGGGTAAACGTGGAAAGATAATGACTAATTGAAAAGGCGCGACTCAGAAGGTACAGCCTGAGTATCTGATTGCATACTTTGCATGTAGTCATAGAAGCATAACAGAACTACTTAATTTATAGAAAAGGAAGCCACAGGTTATGTAGCATCATTAATCAACTATTACTCCCTCTGTCCTTAAATGAGTGTCTTGTTTGACGGAAAGTTGTAAGTGCTTTTTCAATAAACAGGACACTCATTTAGGGACGGAGGGAGTACTATTATGAAGGGGGAGAGGCAGACTTGAAGTCTCGTCACATTGAGACTTCCAATTAGTTATCCTCAGGTTCAAGGAATTACTTCCAAAATATTTCCACTACTTTGAAAACTACCCACACCTCTAGGGCTGTTAAGTTAAACGAGTCGAATTCGAAATCAAACTCAAGTTTTGGTAAACAACTCGAGTTCTTATTGGACACGAGTTCAAACTTTTTTGGCTATTCGAACTTGGTTCGAATTCGAAATCAAACTCAAGTTTCGGTAAACAACTCGAGTTCTTATTGGACACGAGTTCAAACTTTTTTGGCTATTCGAACTTGGTTCGAACATGTTAGCAACAGCAGAATTCGAGGCGAGTTTGAGTTCAACCGATTTTCGAGTTTTTTAAATTTTTTTATGCACTAAAATATAAGAAATATATCAAAGAGTTTAAATTTTTTTTCTCTAAAACCTCTCAAGATGTTCGTCAACGAATTCGAACGAGCTATTCGTAAACAAATTCATCGAACAAACAAGTCAAACTCGAGTTGTTCGAGTTTTTGTCGAACGGAAGTTATCAAGTTCGAACTTGAATCGAACTTGGAACATGTTCGAACCGAACCGAGTCGAACTTGAACTTGAACTCGTTTGTTAGCACAGCCCTACATACCTCTACTATGAGCTTACTCATTACCATCGCTTTTAAACACCTTTAATACTTAATCTTAAGAGATTAAAAATATTATAAAAGTCAAATTATTTAAATAAAAAATGAAATTATCAATTATGTTATTATTATGCACATGCAAGTGTGTGCCACATTACTAGTATAACAAAATGCAACTGAGCTTTCCTTTTTTCTCATCATAGTTTCCAACTAAGCCGTTTTCTCTGTATGTATTGGCTTAACGTCCCTCCCGGATCTATCCCAAAAGCATTCCTATCCGTGGTGAATTTTTTTGGTAACAAAAATCTAATAAAGTTTCACTTGCCTAATAGACATTTACATGTGCAAATAAATACCTCAAATGACCTGTACAGACTGCATTGAGAAGGGACCAAGTCTAGGGTGATAACAAAGTCAACAAGTTCGCAGATACAACGCAAAATAGAGGGGGGAGGGATTGTGGCATGCTTCTTACTACAGAAACCGAACACTGAACTAAAGTCAACATTTTACCACTTTCATGTTAGTCATATAACCATTAATGGGAACCCCAGTAAGATGATCACATGACCAAGTAAGCAAATAAGAGTCAAAGGTATGGTAAGCAATGAACCTCTATTTGATGAGACAGTAGATGCTGGACTCTTAAATGAGGCTGCCTTTGAGTTAGAATATGGGTTCTTCTTCTTACGTTGGTCATCGTCATTTGTAGCACTAGTTCTAGAATCTCCCAGGGCTGCATTTTGAATCAAAGAGTAACAAGATTAGAAATGTATTTATTACTCCCTTTGTCCCAAAAAAAAATAGTGCATCTTTCCTTATTTGTCCGTCCCAAAATAATAGTCCTCTATCTAAAAATAGCAATAATCTTAGTGTAAATTAAGTAATGGTACAAGTATGCATAGCTCACTCCTTCAAATGTGTGCAAGGTATAACGCGACTATTATTTTGGGAAGGAGGGAGTATATTGTGAAAGGAAAGATAGGTAAGCATTAAAGAATCTTACGGTTCAAATATGTCAGAGCAAGAACAAAGAAGATGTTGAAGAGAAGCGAAAAAGCAAAAAGTGCCACCACACAAACCCAGAACATATAGTAATCAACAAACAAGCCCCTGGCCCTGAGAAGAACCTTCCCGACTGTAGGTTCATCAATTCTTAGATCAGGATTGGGCTGTTGCATAAGATAAAATATTTAGATAATCCAACGAACTTTATCATAAAAAAGGAAAGCTTATTCATTCAACTCTGCTTACAGCGCCCCATCTTTTATCTAAAAATTCATTGATGACAATGGCATTCTGTCCATACATCATGGGAGAAATGTAATAGCCCCAAATCATCCACGGTGGAATATCATCTGGAAATAAGATGTTAATTATATTTTTAGACTAACATTCAGTAAGTCAACTGTTATATATTAGTTCACTCTGCTGTGAGAACTATGAACAACAAAGATGCAAAATACCAACCTTTAGCAACAATGAATCCACCAAGTACGAAAACGAGGAGCAGTGAAAAGGTACCAAGAGCACTTCCAACAACCATTGTCCTTCCAAGTGCGCCAATGAAGCGAAAAAGAGACAAAGCCATCTGATGTAATCCAATATAGGCCAGTAATTGGCGGAAGAACCTGTAAAATGTTGGTTGGAATGCTTACTAGTCACCCATAGAGTTTGATACATTGATTAGTTCCCTGCTATTTTGACCATATGTTCGCACAAAAGCCTCAAAGCAAAATGTTTTTTTAAACATGAATATATATGATTAGAATGAAGACCGAGTGGTTCAAGCATACCTGCCAGCAGAAGGAGCAAATCCAATAGTGTAGTACGTGAGAACAATCCATATAACTGATTCCAAAATGGAAATAGGGATCCTCATTAGGGCAATGGGAAGAGCAAAAGCCCATGGCGGGTAAAACAGTGAATCTCGTTGTTTATAGAACACAGGAAGCCTCATAATGGTTAGACCAAGCTCAGCTGCCCCGTTAAACATGACATTTAGGAGACTGAAAAATAGTGCACCAAAGAATTTGCCTCCATCTTGTAATTGGCCGACCTTCATCTCTGTTCTAAAGAACACTGTGAAACAAATAATGGCCATGATAGTAATCTGAGTGGTCTTGAATATGTACAAGAAAGAGTTGCGTTTCATTAAGAGCATTTCTCTGTCCAAGGAAGCTTTAAAAAGCTCCCAATTGGATATTCCATACTTTTGAGTAACCAATGCAGCTGGATGCACTTTAGTTCTGTCATAAGGGGTGCCAAGGTCATCAAAAATCTTCCGCCCAACATGGAAAGTGGTGAAGCTACGTGCAAATTCTGGTACAGAAACATATTCATAGGGTTCATTCTTTTTAAACCAATACTGCTCTTGGTCCTTCTTCGAAGTAACTTCCTGAAGAAAGTCCGCAACACCTTTCCTTTCGGGGCATTTAAATCCCATACTCTCAAAGAACTCAATAATATTTTCACGTGGGCCGTGGTAGACAACTTGACCTTCCGAAACCAATATAATATCATCAAAAAGTTCAAAAGTTTCTGGTGCAGGTTGCAGAAGAGATATAATCATTGTTACATCCATGATATGAACCATTTGTTTCATAAACTTAACAATCTGAAACGTCGTGGAACTATCAAGACCAGTTGAAATTTCGTCCATGAAAAAAACCTTCGCTGGTCCTACCAACATTTCCCCTATATTCAGCATAAAACCTAATCAGCTGACTTCAATTGAAATCACTAACGGAAAGAATAAGAAATAATCACGTAAATTGATATAGGACACAAGAAGCTCTTCACATACCTGTAGTGACGCGCTTCTTCTGTCCACCAGAGATACCCCTTCTCATCTCATCACCCACCATTATATCAGCACAGATCTCTAATCCAAGTATCTGTTCATTGACATACAATTAATTATGTTCGTGGGTAGTAGTGTAACAAAAACACTTAAAAGAAGAAAAAAAAAAGGGTTCATCTGGGAGGCAAACCTTGAGAACATAATCAGTAACTAAACTGGATTCTTGGCCAGCCATTGCAGTGGCTTTCATGAATGCATCTATCTCAGGGTCTGGTTTTATACCTGCATCTTTTTCTCGTCTTGACAATTCTGACAGAAGGTCATATCTGGTTCCTACCCCCAAGCAACGTCCTGCAAAATCAAATGTCTCCCTCACAGTCATCTCGCCATGATGGCAGTCGTGCTGGCTAATATACGCACAAGTTCGTTGAGGAATGAACTCTGACATTTGATGACCACAGTAGGTGATTTCTCCATCAACCCTTAGATCCGTGTCCGGGACTCCGGCAAGTGCCCTCAAAAATGTTGTTTTCCCAGAACCAGGTGGTCCAAGAAGAAGTGTCATCCTGAAATGAATACAAATAATTTCTCTGTTTTATAAGATCTATAAGTTAGTGGGACAGAAAGAATTGGCAACGGCCCGCTGACATATACAAGAGAAATCTCTATTTCTTGAAGAATTCAGCAACTTATGACATAAAAGTGATTAGAAACAATTTAATTCAAGATGCCAAATGCTTAAAGGAATTTAGAGATTCTTGAGCATACCTAGACGGTTTCACAATTCCACTCACATCTTTTAGTATCTTGATAGCCTTCTTTTTTGATGGAGCAAGCCTGAAGACTCGAAGAAATCCCTATTGATAACAAATTTTAGGAAATGACTACCGTAAAATTACTCCAATCCAGAACACTGAAATAAAATAACATAGTTAGCTACCTCCATGGTATTCAAGGTAGCATTGAGCAGAGTAGGAAGTGCTCTGGATCCAGCATGGACATCTCCTTCAATCGACAAATGCTCATATCGGACTTCAACCGTGGGAATATCAATTCCAACCCTATCAAATTCTCCACATAAGCATTACAATTTGTTTATAAAAGGTTTCAAAGGTGAAGGCAAAAGAATAGCAGGGTTGCAATTTCACCTATCAGTCCTTTCTCGAAGCCTGAGAAGAAACCGCTCATTATCGTCTTCCACAACTTTGAGTATACTCTCCATAAGCAGCTTCTTGTCTTGAAATCCAAGATTGGCAACATCAATCTCTTCATGAACAATTCTGCCATTATCAAGAACTTGCTTCAACATTCCCTTCCTCAACCTATCATAAGTAGGAAGTCTTTCAATTGCAGCCCACTTGAGCTCAGCCTCATCATCTTCTCTTACACTCCTCTGGAAAATTTCTCCCCCAGGAGCTGCAAAGGCATCCATAATACTAGCTGATTGCCAACTCCTTCTGCTGCTGGTTGAAGCCAAACTCATCCGCCGGCTCATTGACCCTGCCAGGTCATCTCCGGCCTTCATCGCCGCCATTTTCCAACTCCTCAGACCCTCAAATTTGCTCCCTTTGTGATCCTAATGTTCACCAATTGACCATCCTGAAAAATAATGACTTGTGTGAGATAAATTTCATCCTTTGCTTCAAGCCAAGATTTGACAGCCACCCAGAATCCTTAAGAGCTGAAATTCACTTTATTTTATTTCCAACCTGCAGGAAAGTCATAGAAAAAGCAAAGGATGCACCAAAAAGGTAGTGAAAGTCAACTTCTTGCAACACCACCACCACCACATTCACATTTCACACTCAACCACATGTACACAGTCAAAGTAAAATACAAAAGGAAAAGAGCAAGAAATTCACAAAATTAGGTACCAAGATACCAGGAACTTAAAAGCATTAGAACTAACATACAAACATCAAATCTAGTTTCAAGATACATAGGCAGGTTGACAACTATTGATTCCTGGAAAAGGTGAGACCAAAATCAGGAGCTTTAAAAGTAACAGCATGAAGAGGGTAAAGTTCAAAAAGGGTATTACTTACAGGACATAGTGCTGGAAATGATAAGATGAATGATTGGCACAAGTAAATACTATGAGCAGAGATTGGATCTTGTGGTTTGACAATAAATGCTTGCAGGTTTTTCATTTTTGGTAAAATGGGTAATCATCGTAAATGTAAAATCCAAATGGGTTTCAAACTTCATTAGCACTGAATAGAATATAGACTGACTCGAAGGGATGCAGCTGGTGATGAAGCCGACATGATGATATTAGGAGCACCGGCTTGCTTTTAGGATCGTAGGCTAACTGATACTTTACCAGAATAGAAGCAGCGATCTATTTTTTTTTTTTTTTTTTTTTTTTGCTCGTATCGACAACTGTATCATTACTAGTAAATGTAAGTGGGCGAAACCACGGCGTATCAAAATATTTAATCGTAAATAATTCGTATATTTGAACACGATAATATTTAAAAGTAATAAAATTAATAAAAAATTATGTATACATAACATTTTTTAATTAAAATTATATTTTTTAATAAAATAAAAAAATTACACATAAAATATAACATTTTTTAATTAAAATTATATATAAAATATAATATTTACCTCTCTCTCCCTTCCCAATACACACCTATACAAAAATATTCTTTGTTCCCCTTTCTCCATACACCTACATATAAACTTATATTTTTTTACTAATTCCAACTCCACCTACACACACCCATAAACACACAAACTCTCTCTCTCTCTCCGTGCACTGAATTAGGCCAAAATTACTATTCATTTGATGGGCTCCATTGAGCTCCTTTATAAGATAGACTAGTAAATGCTCGTGTCCGAGGACACGGTGTATCAAAATATTTAATCGTAAATAATTTGTATTCTCGAACACGGTAATATTTAAAAGTGATAAAATTATTTTTTAATATAAAAAATATGTATATAATTATAGTTATATATATTTTTTAATTAATTGAGTCAAATAAAAAAATTACACATAAAATATAATATTTTTTAATATATCTCTCTCTTCCCAATACATACCCACACAAACATATTCTTTGCCCCCCTCCCCCACACACCCACACACTCACACATAAAAATATATTTTTTTACTAACTCCAATCACACTCATCCCACCATTTTCTCAACATATTTTCCTTCTTTTCAATCTCCCTCCTCAATTTTCGCACACACCTCTCTCCCTTACACTGAAAATTAGGCCAAAAACTTACTATTCATTTGGGTGGGCTCCACTGAGCCCATTTATACGATAGATATTGCGCACTTACATTAACGGGTGAGTCTTCCACTTCTTGCTTATGGAGTGTCTTAATGCACACAAATGTTATAAAATATGCACATAACATAATTATAATGCGCATAACATAATTAGTAATGCACATAAAGATTTATATGTGCATAATTTATAACTATTATGTGCATTAGGGCACTCCTAACACGGAGTGCCTAGGCGCTTCGTATAATTTTTGAAGTCCTCCTGCGGGAATTTTCTACATACGATGAGACTTAAACTCAAAAACTCACTTAAACAAATCCAAATTATTTACCACTTGGAACAACCTCGTTGCTAATAATACTTTTAGCAGTCATCTTCTCTAAATTATCATTAGCTAATGATACTTTTATACAAGTACATAGACTTTTAATACGAAGTTACCATAATTATAAAAGCCGGCATGATGTTAAAAAATATTTTATTTTTTTAATTATATATAATTTTAATATTTTTTTATTTTTAAAAAGACATAAAGTTTAAAGATTATTGATTAAATGATAAATTAGAAAATCAAACCAACAAATAAGTTTTGGATCATCAAGTCAATATATCATCATTTTTTATGGGTGGTGCTATTTACCGCCCTTAAATTTCTAAAACCGCCTCTAATTTTGACAAAAATACCCTTATTACATATCATTCCAAATTTTTTACTTCGTTCTACTATCATATAATTACTTTAATACCTTAAATTTAATATTTATGCACTTAAAGTTTTACTTTTTATTAGCATTATATATCCCAAATTATTTTTG
>JAOWAN010000051.1:3707728-3725072 GCA_028566635.1 Lobelia cardinalis | reverse complement strand
GAATTAGAGGGGTATAATAGTATTTTTAATTGTGCACATGATAATTTTAACTTCAATTTGGTCCTAAAAGTGGATGGAAACTAATGAATTTGACGTCAGGGGGGTTATCCCTCACCAAATAAAGTATATGGGGCTCAAACCTCGAGCCCGTGAACCCCAGGGGGTTCCTCCACGTTAACCCTATTATATATCTTCTGTTTTAAATTCCTGGAGCTGAGGGATGGCTCACTTTTAATTTGGTTGGTCTTGTAGTGTAAGGACTGTGTTCATGTAGGAAGTGGGTGGTTGGGCCTCTTTTGTTTCATTTGGCAGGCCAACTTCTTTATAATATTTGAATTCTCTGGCTAAATACCGCTACTACACTTCTCGCTATCATCCCCCACTAATACCAAAAATATCCATTTCACAAAAAAAAATTCATATCTTCATCTATGCCGTTGCTGCAGTTGGGATTGGATCTGATAGAACATTCGAGGCTCCTTTTATGGCTGAAATCATTTTTCATTATTAATTGTATTTTCATTCAAACAATATATGTCGTTGCGATTCTTGACTGGAGTCTCGCAAAATGAAAAAGACAAATTCGCACATGTTTGAGAATTTTTGTGAGGGTTTCATGCCCATACTTATAACATGGGTACAATTATGCAAGTCTTCTATTGCTTAAAATGGGTAGCAATACAATTTGCATGTTTTCCATTACCTCCTTGACGACCGATTTAAAATAAATGCAATAACTACATATTGACTTTATGGTTAGTAGCTATTCCGCTTACCAAATAAAAGCATAAAGAAGAATTCATCATAATCTGGGTGGTTAATTTCTGGGCTTCAAAGGAGAATTTGTAAAATTTAGTTTAATATGTGGTAGGAGAAATTAAAGGATTGACTGTTTGGAAGGTTTGAATTAAGGGGAGCATGCAATAGCAATTCCAAAGAAGATGGCTGTAAATTTCTAACTCCATCTTTTGTGAGTTGAAGGATAATTTTTGTATAAATGAAGCGGTAGCAAGAAATTTGGGGGCGGTATTGAGCACCACCCTATTTGACATAAATAAATGCATGGGCTGTGCAGGCCTTTGAGATCCGGCTATTTCTGAACATTTCCAATCACTTTATTCATAGTACGTCTGTGGCTTAATATTATAGGGTTAATCTCATTTTAGACCCTAATTTTTTCGTGGAGTTTCGAAACAGGTTCTCAGGTCTCAAAAGTTTCGAAATGAGCCATAATGTTGCAATTTTGTTTCAAAATGGAGTTTTTTTGACGAATTCGTTAGAAACTTAACGAATTTCAACTCACATGCAAAACACGTGAGTTTTCTAAGGACTTTTCTGTCATTTTATCCGTATATAAAGTTCAGGACTTAAAATAAAATTTTTCAAAATAAACCTTCATATTTTTTCAAATTAAATTAAATTTTAATTAGGATTAATTATAATTAAATGTAAAATCTTAGTTATAAATTAATTATAAATAAAAGTTAATTAAATATTTTGAAAACTTAATTATAATTAATATTAATATTCAATTTAAATTTAATTAATTAATTACTTAATAAGTACCTTAATTAAATAAATCTTTAATTAATTATTAATTAATTAATTATTTCTTAATTAAGTAATTCCTTAATTAATAATTTCGTAATTAATAATTCCTTAATTAATACACCCCAGCACCTCTACCAATCTCCACCCGCTACCACCAGCAAACCACCAATCTCCACCACCAAAACCTGCTTGTCTGCCTCACTCCCCATCTCTCTTAAAATATTGAAGCCACCTTCAAGCCGGATCACACACCCAATTAAATCCAGCAGCTCATTTCCTTGCCATCTCGACCGTCTCTCTCACCTTCTCCCCTATCACCTTTCTTCTCACTCACGAACTTCACAGCCACCAAAACCACAGCACCCTCACCCCTTTTCACCATTAACGCCAAAACTCTTCACCCGTCCCTCTCTCTCAATACCTCAATCGAACTCACCACCGCTATCCGCATCAACTACTACCCACTTCCCTTACCGTAAAGACTCCAAGCACCCATAGCCACCGCTGTTCCCCTTCAATAAATCATAACCCGTATATGATTTTTCATTCCCATATCTGAAACAATAATTAAATCATAACCCCGATTTGATTTTTCATTCCCACCACCATCAAATCATTTCTTAATTTTCTTCAATTTTTGTAAATGGGGCTGGGAAGGTTGGATTGATTTGAGAGGACGTTGAAGAAGATGACGATGAGCAATTGGGCATATTCGATAAGGTGAGGGAGGAGCCGGTGAGGAGAAGGAGGAGCCAATTGTGGACGATCGGAGAGATGGGTGGGTGTCGTCGGAGGAGGAGAGACGGGAGATGAGCAGACGGGAGGGGAAGGGGGAGGGGCAGAGAGACGAGGGGGAAAGTGGGAGGGAAGAGGGGGGGTTAGGGTTGGGTTTATTTTTACGTTTTTTTTTATTTTATAAAAGTTTCGATTTAGACCCTTAACTTTTTGTGAGGGCAAAATTACAACAAGATCCTTAGAAAAGTCACGTGTTTTGCACGTGAGTTGAAATTCGTTAAGTTTCTATTGAATTCGTAAAAAAAAAACCATTTCAAAACTAAAATGCAATATTAGGGCTCATTTAAAAATTTTTGAGACCTGATGACCTATTTTGAAACTCCACAAAAATATTAGAACTTAAAATGAGATTAACCCTATATTATATAGGCCTTCTTTTATTTGCATATATTTGATTATTGCCTATAATTCTATTAAAAAAATAGAGTTTATATCACAAATTAAGGGTCAAAACTGAAAGATCTTCTTGCAAGACGCAGGGAGTATCAATTTTATAATATTTCGTGACATAAAATCATTGATCGCTTCATCTAACGGTTTTCCTTTCTCTTTTTAATGAAAATTTAGAAATTTAAGGCAAAAATAATATTGAAAAGAAACTATAGGTACGTTTGAATAAATGATTTTTTGATTTAATTTTTAGATTTTTATAAAGATTAAAATAAAATTTAAGAGAGCGATAAATAGAAAAATTATAGGACTAATAAAAAAATTAAAAAATAAAAAATGTAGGTGAAAAATACCCAAAAAAACACACCCTATATATCAAATTTAAAAATATCTCTTAATTTTGCCTTGACGTTTACTCTAGCAAAGCCCACGTAAGAAAAAGAAATAAAGATTGCAATAATGTCTATTATACCCTCTCAACTTTTTCTATCACTTCGTACTCAAGCCCTTTCCAACCCCTATAGGCTATAGATAGTCCCAGCCCAACATCCAAATCAACCCCTTTACGGCCCAAGTCAGTCTACCAAACCTACCTCCATTATTCAAGGGTGGTGCTAAATTCATTATTTTAATGCCACCCTCAAAATTCTCGTTACCATCTCTTTAATACCAAAAATACCCCTACTAAAAAATTTCAATTTTTTGCCCCATTCACTCTTGCCCAGAAATGCAAGAATACCCCTTATTTAGAACATGAGTATTTTTCTCTAAATCCAAAATATTATTATGCGAATTTGGATCCTTGCTGCTCTATTCTCGAAATCGATCATGATGTGTACGAATAGTACCTATTAATCTTGAGTTATATGTACGAATATTACCTAATAATCTTGACTTGAAAATCAGATTACTTGTTTGTGATAAACATCAATTGGAATGGTTCAATATGTGAAGCCATCATATTCATTACTATTATTACTATTGACATGGTCCTGAACAAGAAGAAACTTAAGAACCTCGATTGATTGTTGCTGGTGAAATTTCTTCTTAAGCAAAAACGTTTGGTTAAAGATAAGGATGCCACTGTGACAAAAAGAGCTAGAGACAGGCCAAGGAAGAATGTTAATGGCCATCAAAACCCAACATTCGATGTAAATTAATTTCTTCCCACTAAATGTTACTCTCTCTGTTTCGTTTTAATTGTCCTGAAAGCGACACAAAGCTCTCACAACATGTCACTATCGAGGATAATTAAATTGAAACGAATAAAGTATTTAATTGACTATAAACTATCCAACTGTTTTATCGAGTTTCTCACTATACCTCTCAATCTCTCATTCACTAACTGCTCATGAACTGCTGCTATGTGATCCATCTGATCTTTTCTTTCTTTCCTCTATATCTTCTTCAAATAAACAAAAAAACCCTTTCTTTTGCTGAACTTTGAAATTGAGGGTTTGATTTTATAAGGATATTTTTGATAGTAGAGAGGTGGTAGGGAGAAAATTATAGACGGCATTTAACAAATCACTTATTCAAACCCTTTAGGGCCCAACATCCAAATCAACCCCTTTAGGGCCCAAGTCAGTTTACCAAACCTACCTCCATTATTCAAACCCTTCTTACTATTAATAGTCCAGAATTCACTTATTTTTTGAAAATTTTATTGATCCAAAGCTATAGAACCTCCGTTTTGTTTTCTTGGCGTTTTAAAAATCTCAAAGTGTAGTAGCATTTTAAAAACCCCATTTCGAAAACGCTGAATTTTAACACCACCTCATTTTTCAAACAATTGCACACCACAAGTGCCGAGGTAGGTTAATGGAGAGTTCGGATTTCCTATGCCACTTTGTGTGTCATTCTCTATGTCATCACTTACATAGTGGTGGGTCCCATTGTTAGTGGGTTCCATCAATATGTGAGTGGTGATACACAGAATGACACATGAAGTGGCATAGAAAATCTGATTAGCATTCTTCCTTGGCATGTCTCTAAGATTC
The DNA here is from genome assembly GCA_028566635.1 of Lobelia cardinalis. Lineage (NCBI taxonomy): Eukaryota > Viridiplantae > Streptophyta > Magnoliopsida > Asterales > Campanulaceae > Lobelia > Lobelia cardinalis. Next base: position 3,720,336 of record JAOWAN010000051.1, on the reverse strand, counting down.
ACGCCATTTTGTTTTTTAATGTTAAATGTTATGTCATTTTCTTTGACATAATTTCTTTTTATCTAAGAAATTTTTACTTTTCAAATTTATTAAAAAAAATATTTTTAAAATAGCTAAATTTGAGTCTAATAAAAATATTTTCGAAAATTGCTAAATTTGCCCAATATTAAACTATTTTCTTAATATATTTTAAAGATATAATGAAAAAATCTTTTTGAGAAATAAAAATACTATAATGTTTTACATATTAAATTAAACTTTTATAACAAATATGAAAATGATAATTTTTATATTTTGAAATAAGTATTTTAGTTTGAATTACACAAACGTTTTCAAAATTAATTTACTTAACAATTGTGTCGGAAAAAAAATTAACTAGTGGTGGATCCAAAAGAAAAATAAAATATTTCCTTGAAACATTTCAAATAAAAAAAGATTTTTATTTTGGAATTGAGTAAGTACAATTTTTTGAATTTATTTACCGATATATTTCTTACTTTTTATATTATGCACATAATTAAATAAAATCAAAATAAATAAGTGGATTAAAAAAAAATCCCCCATAATTTTGGAGGCTTTGTGCGATCGACCACCTCGCTCATGCTTAGTGATGAACCTAATTTTAATGAATGACAAGTATGCTAAAATTTAGAGTTTAAAAATTTAGTATTATCTTTTAAACTGTTGAGATGGAATTTAGAAAAATAATATGGTAAGTGGCACACTATTTCTCATAAAAAAAAAATAAATGTTGTTATTTACACACTCTATTTTTAATAAATTTATACAATTTTTTAAATATATTAAACTACTTTTAATTTTAAGAATGTTAAATACACACCCATACAATTAATATTCTTTTTCTTCTTCCTAAATCATCAACGGAATTATTCTTTTCCTTGGGTTCGTGTTGGGTCATTAACTCTCGCAGTCAAAGAACCCGTTCCCCATGATGCATTTTCAACAGATATTTCTCCATCATGCTTCATGTCTCTCAATTGATAGAATAGAAGATACCAGACGGTATATGGAGCACCTAGATATTCCTTGCTAGGAGTATCTGAGATAAAATATATATTTTATTACGTTATTTATTCATTTTTAAAATTAAATATTCATTTTTATTGTTGTTACTGAAAATCAACAATAACAGTAAGAACAGTAAAATGAATATTCAGTTATAAAAAATGAACAAATAACTTATTAAAATAAATATTGTATCTCGAATACTCCTTGGTAGGAGCACCTAGATTCTCCATATGATTTGCCGAAGACACCATCCAAGCAAGCTTCTAAAACCTAGCCCAGCGCATGCATTTTGGCTATTGCTAATTCAAAAATTAGGGCAAATTACAGTTACGTGCCTTGTTATGTCCTATTTTTACTGTCACACCCCCACCACGCTTTATAGCCGTTACAATTAGCGCGCAACTTTGACGAGAAAAATCTTGATTTGGAGATGGTGGATTTTTAAGGAGAGGGATAACTAATGTTTTTCATGCCTAGTTATGGCATCACAATGCAACTATTTCATGATGTGAGGCCATTTATTTTGCGCTATTAAAAATCAAGATATATGGTTGACAATTTCAGAATATCAAGAGACTATTTTCACATATCTTTGAAAGGTACAAGGATGGGTTTAGAGAGGGTGATAACCAGATGATGGGTGTGAAGAAATGAAATAATTGAAGATACTTCATTGTTGAAATTGAATGTATAAGGAATTGATCTGTGAAAATAAGAAACCATATGGTACTTCACTGTAATTTGCCCTTAAAATTATCCATTCTGTCAAATCAGTACTGTCTATTATCAGTCTTCTAATGCACATGCTATCAGTTTTTTTTTTTACTTGTTCTTTTTCTCTTTAATTTCTAACAGGAAGCAACCAGGACTCCCCTTGTACAATCAGGGAGTGAGCTACTAATAATACAACATGTACATTAATTCAAAACCTATACAAAATTACAGCAATTGCTTTCATATTTGACCTCCAAAGGCTTGTGTAAAAAAACGGCCATGAGGCTATAACTCCTCTCGTAACTGAAAAAAATGGCCATTTCGATGGGGCATCAAAACACCACAAACCCCAGTTATTCACTGAGAAAAAATTGGGACATACCACTAGCATCTAATGAATCGACAGCTGCACCAGCTACTGCTTCAGCTATTCTCAGTGCCGCACAAGCTCTGTAAGTAGCTAAATCGGCAGCTTCCATAAGAAGCTGAGCTCTTTGGCGCTTCAGAACAGCCACACTCTCCGAGTTCCTTGCTGCATCATTGGCTGCTTGTACCTTGATGGCAGCATTCTCTGCTTCTACTGCTTCTCTTTCATTTGCCATGGCTGCTGTTCAGTTGAATAGCAGATTTAGGCAACTGACTCAGAAATGCAAGTGTAATTCAACACTCATCTAAAGCTTAACTCTAAAGTCTTTCAAGTGTTCAAATGCAACTTTGCTTGAAAAAGAAATAACTCAGCTGTCCCATCAACTTTAAGGACTTAAAAAAGGATAATAAACTAACACTAATTCAATTAACCCAACTCCTAATCATCACTGCGTATATTTGACAGAGGCAAGTAACTGGTAATGAAAACTGGGTGAACCATATCTTCATTTAGAAAAAATGTGCAAGCTTCAAAATGTATTGGATCACTGAAGGTTAAAATCTTGGCTACCCACCAAAGAAAGAAGTACGGAATAAACATATAATGAGAGGGACTAAAGAGGAACAAACCTTTCAAGAAAGGAAGTTGTTTACCCCTTCCAGCATGGCTGGGTTGTCGTTTGAATGATCTTTTCTTGCGGAAAATTGCTTTTGGAATAACTTCAGCTTTCCTTGGCTCATAAACCTGCCAGAAAATATCATTAACGTGCATAAGACAACAAATCAATAAGAAAACAGAGCCACATGAACCCAGCTTCAGCCATGGTTTAAATAAATAAACAAAGACCATTCACAAGTTTAGCAAAGTAAGATACATGCCCAACCGAAATGATAAAGCTTTTGCAAATGCAAATTATTAGTGGAACCAAGAAAAAAGTGCCAAGGATAACACTTTTACCTCAAACATCCTAACAAGGGCTGCTTTTCTCTTCCGCCGTTTAGACATCCAGTAACTGTACACAGCTACTAAAACTTCCCGTGGTGCCAGCGTACTACAACGATCGGCAGCTGCTTCCACTTCAGTGTAATCATCACGACGACCAAAGATACCTCTCTCAAAAGCATCAATTATTAACTCGAACAAATCTTCTGAGATCCTCTTATCAGGCTCACTTTCTATATATGACTCACTGTTGAACTTGTTTAACCACTCATCGTCATCAGAATCCATGTCATAAATTGGAATGCTCTTTTCCAATGCTCTACTTACTTCATCACCTTTCAAAGTAATGTAGGACTGTGGAAGCCTAAAGGGAGCAGTTTTGCAGTCTGCATACCCCAGCACTTCTCGTACTCCAGGTACAGGAATTATGGGTACAGGGATGACCTCGACACTACGCTCGGAACATTTCTTATAAAGTTCCTTGAAAATATTCCAGTCTTGCCTATTGGGAAACTCCAGCTTCCAACTATCTTCACAGATCCATATAATGGCAAGAGTTACTCGATTGACACAACAGGGTCTCATAATTTTTTCGGCTTTGACCATGAATCTCCTTATTCCATTTCTCTTAACCACCAGAAACCACTGTTTTGACTCGGAAAACTCCAAAGTAATAGAAGCTCCTTCTTCCCTATAACATCTATCCGAATCAATTATCAATATATTTGCACTACAGCTGGCAGATTCTATATCCTGAGTCAATCCATCCGTAGAGGAATTGAGGTCCTTCAAGTTTGTTCTGGAACTCCTACGGAATGAGCCAAATATCTCAGCTTTAGGTTTCTTGGGCAACAATGGTACGCCACCCTGTTTTGCATCAATAGCCAAAGCTCCATTGGCTTTCCGCGTGCCAAACCCAGGAGGATTCCTGCGGCTCCTGGACCTCACAGAACTCCTCCTTTGCTGCATACTGCGTGTAACAACACCACTCCTTAATTGCAAAGTTCGGCTAGCAAATTTAGGCACCGAAACTGTCTCTAACTTCCTTCTCGAAGCCTTGACACTTGCAACTGCAGCAATTTGACTCAAAGACTGATCACTCTCACAAGTGATGCATAATGGCTGTTCTTCTTCATCAGTAGTATTGTCATAGCTCAACTCCATATCCGTCTCATGTATCACAAGAATACGAGGCATGACAGCAGATCTAAGAAGCAAACTTGAATGCAAATACATAAAGCTGATGGGAATCGCAGAAAAGTCCACCACAAAGAATGGTATAGAATCCCTGCATTCCATAATTTTGCAGAACCCTGATTTTTTACTGTGAGTAGAATCCTGAAAGCAGGATAAACAAGTAAATTAATACAACACAGCCATAAAATATAGTACAAGAAATAATGGATAACATTGTCATACAACCCATAACAAACAAATTCTTTGGCTTACAATAAGAATTGTAACAATTTCAGTGCAATAAACTTTTTTGGCCCTGTCATATCGAAATATAATGATTCGGTCTTGCTCAATTGATCAATCACCATATGAACCAAAAGACCTCAAAATTATCAATTCCCTTTCATATACAGCTAGATTTCTAAACCAAGGGACTAAAACAATAAATAATTATAAAGCATATGACAACTACATACCTGCAGAAAATGAATGCCATGAGCCGAATAAACATGAATGATAGGCTCTGAATGCAGAAAAGCAGAAAGCTGTTGCACTCTCACCCTGGACCTTCGTATGTACCTCAAAATCAAATTCAAGAAATGAGAAAACACAGACTTGCTGCTACAAGAAGATTCAACAAAAGCAGCCAGGCTCCATGAGGTAAGCAAACCCTGTGAAAGATTTTGTCCCCCAGCTTCAGGAGATGTTTCCAATCTAATTTTCTTCTTCATCTGCTTTCTAAAGAAAGTTATTCCATACCTCCTGTCCACAGACCTAGACAGCTCAAAATCCAAACTTTGTAAATTCCCACGCTTTCGCTTCCTCAAATAAACAGCTCCCCACCTTCTGGAATCCTTAACGCCACTATCCACCGCACACATTTCCTCCCCCAGCACCCTGCTTTGGTCCATATCCGTTTCGTCCGCACCCATTTCATTCGCTGCTGCTTGACTCAAACTAACTTCATTATGCCATCCATTGTCCTTGCAATTCCCCTGATCATCATCTCCAACAGAATTGTCAAAAAGCTCAATCCAGTCTTCCCCATTGACAGCTACTCCTACTCTCCTGTGCTTAGCCTCCTTAACCGGCCACAAACGCCTTCCTGACCTCAAAACCCTGGCACCAAACACTCTAGTATTCTTTCTCATTTCCACGGAAGGCATGGGCACTCAGCTCTCTCAGAGGCAAAACCTCCCCAACTTGGCACTTTTAACTCTTTACTTTCAAAAGCTCAGATAACTTCAAGAAAATCATTCGACTGCAACCCAAAAAACCCAGGAGCAGTGAGACTGACTCCACACAGATTCGGACGCAATCAGTTAACTTCCACTAAATTACATTCACAAAATCAAAACCATGTAAAATAGAAACACAACTCGGTTCTTGACTCAAACCCAACTCGGTTCTTGACTCAGAACCAACTCGTTTCTGGACTCAGTTAATTTCCTTCAGCACAATCTCTCAAACCCACCAACAATCAAGCAAAATAAAACATGACCACTTGAATATAACATCAAAAAATCGCAATCAACCCATCAAAAACGCACTTTCTCCACTCTTTACCAACATACCCCAAAAAAATTAGAGAACACAAGGACCAAAAAAAACTATACCTTACAGTTACAGAAAACCCCCAGAAAAAATCGATGAATAAACCTTTATATGATCTTGATTCAACGATCTGATGTGTGTACCACGTTTGCCCTCTTGTGAGATTTTAATGATCGGAGAAGTCGGCGGCGGTGTAACGATCTTTTGTTGTGAGGAGAGAGGTTATGGAGGAGGCGGGAGAAGGACTTTCTAGGGTTTATGATAAAAGAACCACTCGAAGAAGGCAACCACTCGAAGAAGGCAACCACTCATTTTAGTCTACTCACCGTTGGATCAACATAAGCAACGGTTCCGATCGTTTAGGGACTACGAGGAATTGGAATAGTTTTGTGGGCCCACTCCAGGACTGGACGTTTCGATTTTAATGACTCATACGGACTTTGTGTGCCTTTTGAGGGCGCGGATATTTTTTTGTTTCCCGCTGTGTCTTTCCCAATTTTGGGGGCTTTAAAAGACCAATGTAGCCTTAAAAAGAAGGCCAAATTGCGAAAAGGAGATGGATTAAATGACGGTAATAGCCTCAAATTGAAACAACGAACCAGTTTTTACTTTTACATTTTTCCAGGCTGTGTGTTTAATTGGAGGGGCGAAAAATAGAAAATATGTCAAATAGAAAATTTTAATTTTTAGTTTTCGGGGGGTGAAAAATAGTTTTTGCTCCATTTGTTTAGTTGAAGAGGGAAAAAAAAAGAAATTTCATTTAAACTTATTTGGTATAGTAAAATGTATGAAGGAAAGAAAATATTGGATAATAGTATATTAATTTTTAATTCTTCTTCCAATTTTCTCTTATATTTTTCTCTCAATTTTGGAGGATAAATATTTAAGAAATAAGAGGTATTTTCATTTTTCTTCACTTTACACTCCTTCACATTTACCCTTCAACTAAATAAATAAAAATGAATGCACCACTCTTATTCTCCCTCCTCATTTTTTTATCTCTCCTGTTTTTTCCAACTAAATACAATATAAATGTTTAAATTGAGCAGTGCTAGGTTAATCGACCAAATGTACCATACGGGTACCCAAAATGCTCGTTTTAGCTCTAATTCTTAATTAACTGAGTTGACAGAAGAGTCCGTTTTGGGGTTTTACAGAGGATTAACAAGTTCTCTAATTTCCTGTAAGAAATGTTCCTACTTTCTTAGTGAGGCTAAGAGTCCGCAATGCGTGTGATTGATTATATAGTGCATTTGAACGGTATATATAGTGTTTTTCTTTTAAATTCTACGAACTCTTTTCACATTTTCTTAATTTTTAATTTTTTCAATACTTTTCACATTCTCTTCCCCTATTTTTTAATTGTTTAAATTAACATTTTACTGTACTAAATAATTATTTAATTAAAAAATGCACATATATCTGCGGTCCTATGGACACTGATCTACCTAGTGTATGTTATAATATAAAATGCATCATCATTTGAGAGGTTGTGCAAATTCTCAACCATTATATTAGAAAAGATGATCGTTACTTCTTTTCACATTCTTTCCAAAATTTCAAATATTTACATAATTTACAAATTCTTTCCGATTTCTCGAATTTTTTAATTCCTTCTGCATTCTTCCCAATTTCCAGTTTTTTGAATGAATAACATTTGGTGGAGTGGGGGGGGGGGATCATGGGCTCTCCTTGTTCTTTTTATTCTTTCGGTGGACAATTTATCGATTCATCCTCGGATAGTGGAGTAATTTTTGCACATCTGATTTCATGGTTTTATATAAGATTTTTCAGGCTTGTCGAGAGCATCAGCTACTTGGATCCAACTTGTATGTAGCTCTGCTATTTTTCAATATCGGGTGGGCCTGTGCTCGAATCTCCTGTTGATCGTATGTATTCTTAAACTCCTTATCTTTGATGTTATTTTAGATGACATCTAACCCTGCTTTAAAAACACACCCCCCCCTTCTATGGTTACATAACATTTATGTTTTTTTCGAAAAATATCTTAGTTAGCAGAGGTTTAGATGATGTAGTATTTGTCATGCTGACCACTTGTAGAGTTCAAATTTTGGAGAAATCTTTAAATTTGCATCCTTGTAGGTGAGATCAGTCGATAAGCCCAAATTTCTGATCAGCTGAGTCACATCTCGCAATTTGTCTCCTCCACCATTCCCGAGGGCACGAAGATGGGGGCTCATAATGTTGGAGTTCAACATAACGTATATGAAACGGCAAAAGACTTTTGATCCCTGGCCTATTATATTTTTTTCGCAGTAGTTCCTAATCTAATTTATGGCCTGGTCAAATCTCTATCATTTTTAAGTTCTACCCAATTTAATCTCTGACCCTAATTAATTAGAATTGACCAGTATATGTGGCTATTGACTCCTACATGGCAATGAGTTGGAGCTGAGGTGGACTCTTTTTTGGTTCTGAATGAGATCCTCTGAATTGATGAATAATAATATGAAAGATAATTGTAGGAAGAAAGACAATAAATAAAGAACACAAAGTTTAGGGAGAGAAAGTGGAGTCATATTCTCGTTCATCTAACGTGGGAATCTCTATCAATAACTCGGAAACCCTAGGTTAACAAGTTGTACAACTGTCCCTGTATTATGATGAATATTAGAAATAATCATCTAACTAATGATCTTTACAACACTCCCCATTGGATATTTCTATTGATCAATCACTATGCATCATGTGTTGTCTCGTTAAAACCTTTCGTGTAAAAATCCAGTGGAAAAAAATAACAACGGTTAGGAAAAAAAAAAGAGTACAATGCACAATCTTTTCAATCAGCATTATGTTGTCACGTTAAAATCTTGTCAGGTAACGAAACCTAATGGGAAAAATAAACTCTGGTTGAAGGGAAAATAATACAACATTGGTCATGAGTAATCTCTCTGATATCTCATGAGTATCTTCAGGATACGAAACATACAAGTGGATGTTCCCCTTTACAGTCATATGGAGCATGATCTGCCGACACTCAGCAGATATCTACTGGATGTGATACATCGATATAATGCTCCCCTTAAATCAAATTAATACTCCTGAAGTTCAGAAGGGAGGAGGGCTTAAAATCTTTGATCGACTGGATAATGAACTTCAGTTCATATCTTACTAGTGTTGATTAGAAAAAAAATAAAGTAATAGGTCTACTATGACCACCTTATATCAAAACGTACTTTATTTGCTCTACACAAGCAACTTATAACCCCGAACGCCGTCGTAGGATCATTTGTAGTAAACAACTTACAAAAACATAAGTCATGTATAGCTCGACTCTTGGCCATATCCATTCACAAATTCATTGTGAAGATCTCTGTTCGAAGCATAATATAGTAAGGTGATGATCGTGATGTGACCTACGAGACACAAGAGGATTTCAATGGGGAAACCATAACCATAAAGGATTCAAACTCTTTGTGGATTCGAATAGTAGCCACTGTCGTTACACCTACAAGCTATTATATCATTTAGCGCACTTGGAACTTAAACAAGCACATTTATAAAATTTCTTGAAAGAAAGTAGAAATTTAATACCATTTTAATGGTAGCGTGTTGGCGCAAAGTTATACCTAGATAGCAAGGTTGCAAAAACTTGTTTTTTCGTTTCTAAACTTTAAAATAGTAGACTTGCTAAGCAAATTTTTCAAAAGGCTATGCACCGCCCTTTTAGCCTTTCTTAGTATCATTTGTGGACCAATATGCACCTCGGCATTCAAATCAATAGCAAGACTCAGATTAATAGCATGCATCGCCGTGTACAATGCCTCACCCCAGAAACGCTTAGGCAACTTTGCTTTAAAAAACATACATCTAACTCTTTCAATCAATGTCTTGTTCATCCTCACCACTAAACCATTCAGCCGAGGAGTTTTAGGAGGAGTCTTTTCATGTCTGATACCATGCTGCTTGTAATATACATCAAACAGTCCACATTACTCACCACCTTTTTCAGTATGAATGCATTTCAACTTCTTGCCTGACTGTCTCTCAACCAAGAAATGAAATTATTTTAATTTCTCAAGAATCTGGTCCTTTATCTTTAAAGCATGCATAGACCCCAAAGCTTCCTGAAACAATCATTAATAAAGGTAACAAAATAAAGTGCACCACTAAATTACTTTACCTTCAATGGACCACAAACATCTGAATGCACCAATTGAAGCAATTCTGACTTCTCTGAGAGAGGATGCTTCTCGAAAGATACTCTAGTCTGCTTGTCAGCCATGTAATGAGAGTACTACTCCAACTTTGCATTTTTCAATCCCAGAAGTACATCCTTTTAGCTAAACAATTCAGCCCCTTCTCAATATGACTAAGCCTTTGGTGCCACAAAGAAGCCTCCATATCTATGGCATTCACACAAAGAAGCAACCAATGCTTTTGTCCAATACATTTTATTGATTCTCTCCCCTCTGGTTATAATCAAGTTACCTCTGTTGAGTTTCCATTTTCTTGAACTAAAGTGATTGTCATAACCACCATCATTAAGCATCTGCACTCCCATGTTGGTCTGTAGCAAACATCACCAATACCAACTACCTGAGACACAACATCATTGCCCATCTTCAACACTCCAAAATCACTAGAAGTGTAAGATGTGAAGAACTCCTTCCTTGGTGTAACATGCAGTGTAGCACCACTATAAATTATTCACATGCTCTCACATCTGATACAAGATTAATTGAATCATGGTTATGGAGAATAATAAGATTATCCTCACAAGTAGTAACACGATCATCATCATCATTCTGATTTTTCTATTTTCCTTTCTTATCTTTGCTCTCCCTTTTCCATAGAAAATAACTTTTCTTCATGTGTCCTGTTTTGTGACAATAATGACACTCCACACTCCTCATTCTCCTCCACTCATGCTTTTATGTATACTCTCTTTCGGTTCTTTTTTTTTTTTGACTTCTCCCACTTTTCTTAGTAACAAGTACCTCGAAATGAGATAAACTACTATGCGCCTAACTTCTCATCTCCTCATTAAGAACAATGCTCTTGACATTTTCCAAAGAGACAACACCATTAGGGATGAGTTTGTAATTGAAATCCAAATTTTTTCCCTAGATTCTGGTAGAGTATTCAGTAGCTATAGTTCCAACTATTCATCATGAAACTTGATGCTCATTCCAGACAATTGATCTCAGAGCCTTTGAAAATCATTCAATTGATCCGAAACATATCAAGTTCCCTCCTTGTACTTTAAATTCAACAAGGAATTCAGCAAGTATAATTTATTATTCCCTGAACTAGAAGCATACAAAGTCTCAATCTTCATCCACAAGGATTTTGCATCTTCCTCATTAGCAACATGATTATACTTATTGTCTTCAACATAATGCCGAATAAAGCTACAAACCTACTGATGCTCAAAATTTATTCCTCACCAGTATTGTCTTTCGGCTTTCCAATAGTAAACATAGGAAGATGCAATTTCTTCACAAATAGCTGATCCTTTATTTTCCTTTCATAAGTGATAATTAGTACCATTCAAACAGACCATCTTATTTGTATTTTCCTCCTTCATTCAAGCAAGTCAATAACCCCAACGAATGAGCTCTGATACCCCTCTGATGGGAAATTCAACACAATGAAATGAAAAGTCAAGAAGAGCAATATGCAGGGAATAATAATTTTCTCAATTTATAAGAATTTATGAGGAGCAATATTAACAAATAATAGCAGCAATAAAAACATACAAAGGAAGAGACACGAAGATTTTAATGTGGAAAACCTTCTTAATCTAAGAAGTAAAAATCGCGGGCACAAGCCGTCAATCAAGCTCCACTGTTATCAAAATCAAGTACAAGAGAGTCTCAAAATTCCAGCACAAATAATGCTCAATAATCAATCAAAAAAATAAGACAATAATGATGGAATAGAGAATAAATAGAAATTAAAAAAAAATCAGAGATTATTGTTGCTGTGCGTCGCTGATTACTCTCTGCTCAGACAACTTCTCAACGATCCCACCATGCAAAATGAAGCACCACGATTTCGAACCTACTAACGAAATTTCAGCCCGATCCAACGGCAAATGGAGCGGCAACGGATGATCTAAGATAACTGCTCAGTTTTAGTGCGAAAATTTCTTTCTCTTCTTTCTCTTTTCTTTTTTTAATTTTTATTTTCTTAATTCATCCTCTCTCACTTACACTAAACTGATCGCTCTCCACTTACTTAAGGGTCTGATCACGAGTACTATATATGCTAATATTGAGTGATATGCTACTGTTTACAATATGAATATGAGATAATATGAGTATATAATTCAAAAAAGACTAAAGTGCCCCATGATGTGAAAGATTTGAATGTGATGTGAGGAGAGAGAATATGATGTGAAAAATTTGAATGTGAGAAGAGAATTGATGATAGAGGAGAGTGAATGTAATGTGAAAGATTTGAATTGATTTGTGAGAGTGTGTAGGTATATGAATAATAGATGGAAAATATTTGATATTGATATATAATATTGAATAATATTTGATTATGATATTGAAAATATATGTGATATGTATGATATAAGTATATTATGATATAGATAAATGTTGGATTTATGATCTGACCCTAAATGAGACTAATAAATTTGCATATATTGGACCTTCCTCTCTATATATATATATGTAATCGCTCAAATGAGAACCTAAATATCGTAGGAACTATAGGAACGAAAGACACAATAACGAAAATATTTACTGTGTTGGGAGATTCAAATTACACAATATTAAAAATATTTTTACTGTGTCTTTGAATCTCCCAACACAGTAAATTTTTTCGTTACTGTGTCTTTGGTTCCTATAGT
>JAOWAN010000051.1:3682861-3693369 GCA_028566635.1 Lobelia cardinalis | reverse complement strand
CAAGTATAATATTTCCGGCCTTCAAAGTGGGAGGGGAGGGGGGGAGGGAGGGTGGGAATATATCTGAACGATTTTTGGGGAATTAAATATTGTTAGTTACCAGATTAATTATATGAGGGGGTTAATTAATTAAATACTAACAATACTCCACTCCTTAGTAGAGTCCTTCGGGAAGAATTCGTAAAAGAAGATGGAATGAAGAAGAAGAAAACTCAGATGGAAGGTAATTGAGTGGAGGGTAATCGAGTCTTCTTACTGTCACAATTTTTGGTTTCTTTCATTTCAGTCCAAAATGTTAGTAGATAACGGGAACCCTCATAACGTGGATATCATAGGTGGGTTATGCCTTACCAAAAAAAGCACATGGGGGTCTTCCCTAAATCACGAAAATCACGGGGTTTTTTTCCCTAGTTAACCCTTATTTTTTTAGGATAGAGAGGTACAGTGATTTTATTGATATAGTCTCCCTTGCAGACTGCAAGTAGCCTGGGGTTCTATGAATGTAGCATGCCTTAAGAAAATGTAGCAGTTTAAAGTCTCGCTCCTTCTCGTCCTGTCAATGCTCTCGTGTCTTTCTCCATCTCTTTCTCGCACACACAAACGTAGTCTATCAGGTACAGAATTCGATTAGGAGTCCATTGTTAAGTGATATTGGTTCCTTCCCCTTGCTTTCTTTAGAAGAATCTTCCAGGAGTAAGATTAACTCCCTCTCTCACTCACAAACAGACACACACGCATAGTCTATCAGATATGGAAATTCGATGTCCATTTAGTGATACTGCTTCATTCCCTCTCTTATTTGGAAGGATATTTGGGGAGTAAGAGTTCAAGTACTGTCACTAAAGTCAATAAGGATGGTACTGTGCCTTAAAGGGCCCTTTTTGGTTTCTTGTTTGATAGGGGAATTTCATAAGGTATTACAGGTTTGGAGTCGAATTAGTGGGTATGGATCACTAAGCTATGCTATACACAGTTGAGTGTCAGATGTTTCATCTCTATGGTGGCAGGTTCCTCCTTTGTCTATCGTCCCTTATTGAGGCGAATAGGGTATTCAGTCCAGGAGTTTGTGTCAGTGGTGGTATTTGCATTGCTTGGCATATATGGGATGTATCATTCACAGGGTCTTCAAGTGTTTACAATTGGGGAGATGGTCTCAGTTTTCGGCATTCTTCTCCACAAATGGTCCGATGTTTCATGCAGTAGGAGAGTTATGCGGGGTGGGGGGGGGTGTTGTTAGGCGAGGTATGTTGATCGAGAAGGTATGAATATTAGTGAAAGCAGGAAGCATCGACTTAGATAGTATCTGAGTCTTGGATGGTGAAGAGTTACGAGATAGAGCTGATTGCTTAGAGTTTCTCTATTCCGACAAATTTCTCATCAGAGGGCTGATGTAACCATGGAGTTGGTTAGGGCGAAGTGGTATCCTGTGGCTCTGTTAGCTTGGGAATCATTTCAGGAGATCTGGAGAGGGAGGCACTGGCTATGATTGCACCATTCAAGGTACCGAGGGTGCTCCTCGTAAAGGGGGGAAGAAAAAAAAAAAAAAAAAGGTACCGAGGTTGCAGTGCCTGATGTACTCATACGTAAGGTGCGGAGAGTAATAACTGTGGAGAATTTTGAAGTTACCAAAAATCTCGGCAAGATGATTGATACTAATCTTCAAGATTTTAATGGCTACTTTAAGAATCTGAGTAGTACCATCAATGCGTTTGATAGGTTGGGCTATGGTACTTCAGAGATCGGCGATCGGGTGTATTAATGGAGGAGGACTAGGGTTTTCTGAGTTTGGTACTATGTAGGTAATCAGAGTACATGGGTCGAGGATTAGGATCCAGACAATTATCCTTGTTTGATGTTTGTAGCATGAGAGTTGTCCATCCTGTAAGTCATGAGAGGCCTGCTATCACAAAGTGGTACGACATGTCGTATGAAGACTACTAGAAAAGCGACAATATGCGTGTCGAGTCACATGATACAACCGGCGATTATTCATTTTTTTTAAGGAACCAAGGTGGCACCTGACGGGGATCGATACCGGGTTTTATTAATAATTAAACGATAAAGTATACAAGGAGGGAGACTATCAAGAGACGCGCTCGATATAGCCTGACCTCTAAATAAATTGCATGGAAAGCCTATGCTAAAAAAGTAAAAGCCACTACGATCTGTAAGAGTAAATGTCTCTATTATCTTGAGCCAGCGCAATCCTCATCTCCCTGTTCATATCAGCTAGGTCATCAAACTGTCGTCTTCCAGTAGATTGATGAGCCAAAGAAGCAAGCCTATCAGTAACCTTATTCCCTTCTCTATAAACATGTTGAATGTCATATTCACCCAGAAGAATTTTACAAATTCGCAAGTGATATTCATATTGCCACATGGATACGAATCCTGTATAAATCTGACAGCAACGAGTGAATCTGTTTCAACCAACACTGAATCAAGACATAAATCTCTGCATAACTGGAAACCCTCCTTCAAAGCCAAGATCTCTCCTTTCTTATTAGAACCCTAACCGAAATTGGAAGAAAAAGCTGCGAGGAATTGACCCGTTCCATCTGGTTTAACACCTCCACCCATACAAATCCCATTAATACCTGACCCATCGGGATTAAGCTTGATAGCATACCTTGGATCTGCTTGCCACTTTATCCATTTACCGTGACTATGCTTAGGTCGAAGAATCGGAATAGCTAATCTGATAAGTGCACATTGATCAAACTGAGATAAAACCTTCTTCGGAGTATATGTAAATTGCATGTCCATCAAATGGTTTTTAACACGCCAAATGATGTCATGCACATTCATGGGACATTCATCAAATATCGCTGCACAACGAGCTTTCCATAATTCCCAACCCCCAAATAGAAGGACCGAAAGCATTGCAGCTCCTAGTTGGCTGTCAACCAAAACTCTTGTCCATATGGAGAACAGATGGTGACAAGAAGTATAATATCTAATGACATTGAAAATGCTAGCAAAAAAAGATCACATGTGCTTAGCCATTTCCTGCGATTATTCTCTCTCCTACTATCACCGTGATTATCCGGATGTTACGAAGGCGATGATTCAACTGTAGTCTGTCATGCTTTGCCAACGCAATCCTCAATTTCCTGGAGGGTAATAATATAGGCGAGACTGCTAACCCATATTACTTGCACGAAGGAGTCGAAGCAAGATAGATCACATACCTCATTGGATGTACAAATTGATACTTAAGTGTGACTCAGAGGACGAAGATGAGGTTGAGGGAGATGAGGAGGAGGAGGAAGAGAGGTTGGATTGCTTATTGAGAGTCTAAAGAGGTAGACTTTGATTATCTGAATAGGTATGGAGTTGGAATTCAATGGTTTGATTGATTATTGTGATGGAAATTTTGTATAGCATTGGACCAAGAGGAGGGGTTTCGCGTCTGAAAATCCTGGGGGAAGCTTTGAGCATATTTCTTCTTCTTGAGACAAGGAACAAGCTGAACAGGCAGTGCTGGTGTACGAGGGTGTGCGACCGATTTCCTCTTGGCATTGACATTTCACACATGTCAAATTGGAAAGGCATCTTTTTCATTCCGTGAAGTTGGTCTTGCTTGAATTTAGATAGACTTTGATTATCTGAATAGATGCGGAGTTAGAATTCTTATGGTTTGATTGATTATTATGATGGAAATTTTTTATAGCTTTGGATCAAGAGGAGGGGTTTCACGACTGAAAATCCTGGGGGAAGCTTTGAGCATGTTTCATCTTCCTGAGACAAGGAACAAGCTGAGCAGGCATTGCTGGTGTATGAGGGTGTGCGACCGGTTTTCCTCTTGGCATTGACATTTCACACGGGTCAAATTGGAAAGACATCTTTTTCATTCCGTGAAGTTGCTCTTGCTTGAATTTAGGGGAAAACAGAGATCCTGTATCTCTCCACTCCATTGCTGAGGGAAGGGGATTGGCACTTTCGTCACTTCGTGGTAGGGGTCAACTTGGTAAGTTGTTAACGGAGTCTATGGGCGTGGACTTGTCTTCTGTAAATTGTTAGAGGTGGTGGAGTCAACAATTGATGAATATGGAGAGCCAGGTGGGACCAGGTAGCAAGTTTTGTTGGTAGTATTTGGGGCTCTGTAAATTGGTTTTCATGTCTTAGTCTCGTCTGTTTTAATGTCTTGGTTGAGTCTGTATTGGTAGAATTACTCTCTCTCTCTCTCTCTCTCTGCCCCCGGATATTGATAGGAAGAATCATATTTCATCGTACTCACTGAATTGAATCTGGGGACTTGTGTTTCAGGGTGTAGGGCACAATGATGATAAAGTTCTCATTCTTGCAGCTACGAATACTCCCTACTCCTTAGATCAGGTCAGAGTTATTAACATTTAACAGTAATGACTGGGACAGAGGACCACTTTTCAGAGATTGCCTGCTGTTTTGTATAAAAAATGGCTAATAGAAAGTGAATCACAGGCCATCAGGAGGAGATTTGACAAGCGAATTTATATCCCTCTCCCAGATTTGAAGGCTAGGCAGCACATGTTCAAGGTACCGTGGAGTTTTTATCTTGAAATGTTCTTTAAGTGCCTAGGTTTTGAATAGAACTTGCAAATAAAATCGAATCTTTTAAGATCTTCATATGACTGATTGAAGTGAGCAGGTACACCTCGGAGACACTCCGCACAGTTTAAGTGATCGTGAATTTGCACAACTTGCGCAGAAAACAGAAGGGTTCTCCGGTTCCGATATTTCTGTTTGTGTAAGTATGGGACTTATAAACTTAATTTGTTTCCTTGCCGAGAGTGGTGTGACTGAAAAACTGTAAGTTGCATTTTTTCCTCGTTACAGGTTAATGAGGTCCTATTTGAACCTGTACGCAAGACTCAAGATGCTGAGTTCTTCGTGAAGACCCCCGATGACGTGTGGGTGCCATGTGGACCAAGACAACTTGGTGCCGTTCAGACTAACATGGAGGAGTTAGCAGCACAAGGCCTAGCTTCAAAGGTATGAATTGCCTAGAAAGCTATCTTTGTATGTGCAAGCTAGGCCTGTCAAATGGGTGAGTTGGGCTGGGTTAAAGTAGGTTGGGATAGGTAATGGGTTGGAATGGGTTGAAACCCATTATAACCTATTTAATTAATGAGTTAATTGGGTTGGATAATTAATAAACTCGGTTAATTGGGGTAACCCAATGGATTTTACATTATAAGACGTGAGGCGGTGAGGTCTTCGTTAAGTTTATTTGTTCGCTGTCCGCACGAGTTCAAGCCAAATCCCTTCCCTAACTCAAGCAGTCACCCTCTCCCACTCCCACTTCCGCCCTTCCCTCTTCCTCTTGGCGGTGACCGTAGCCGTAGGTACGCACCCTAATTCTCTTCTCGGTCTCTTCGTATCTTTGTTCTCGCCATGCACTTACGTTTCTCCTCTTTCAAATTTTTCATACACCCACTATATCCCATCTCCACAACAGCACCGTCTTCTCTACCAACGGCGAGGACGAGTGGTTGTAGGTGTTACTCCCGGCTCTCTCTCCAGATCTTATTCAGTTTATTATTATTATTTTTGTTATTTTTTGGGTGTTTAATGGAATTAAAACTGGTGGATTTGAGGGTTGGGCTTGAAAAATTTTGGGTTTAGGAGATGGCGGCCGTTGCCATCTAAACTCGCTGCTCATGGATTTGGATGTTGTAGTTTTGTTTTGGAGGATAAAGCTTAAATGTGTATCAGTACCGAGTATAATGCTTTTTAAGAATATTAATCAATTTCAACCATCGTACTATATTCCTGGATTTCTTGCTCAATGTAGCCATGAGTTTCAAATTTCGAATTTTGATTGGTTAGGTTAACTGAATTTGAAGTGAATTCTATTTTCATTTTTCTATTCTTTTGCCTTGTGGGAATTTCTATTTTCTCTGCTTCAAATTCATACCATATGGGATTACTTCAGTTTGCGACGGGGAGGGAGGGTGTGAACAAGTCAGGGGTCGCGGAGGAGCAGGCGTAATTTTGAATTGGGTTGGGATGGGTTGATAGATCAACCGGGTTTAGCCCAATTAAATTAATGGGTTATAATGGGTAACTCATCCTAACCTATTAAATAAATGGGTTGCATTGGGTTAGACTTGGAATGGGTTGGAACTTGGAATAGGTTTTTTATTGGGTTATAACCAATTTTGACAGGCCTAGTGCGAGCATGTTTGTGTGCCATCCAGATGAAATACATCCATCCTTTCAGTAATATGGGGAAACCTAATTTCTAGGAGTAACTGTTACCATGACTTTCCAGCAATATGGAATGCTTCTTATTTGTATTTTCACTTTTATCCATCAGAGCCACCAATAGCTCAAGCTTTTGCTTCTGAAATTTTGCTTCTGAAAGTAGAAAAATTAGTAATGTCTGGCTGACCACTGCATTCTGACTTAACTTGTAGATCCTCCCACCACCTATCACCAGGACAGATTTCGACAAAGTGTTGGCAAGGCAGAAGCCTACAGTAAGCAAAGCAGATCTTCGGGTGCATGATAGATTTACCCAGGAATTTGGTGAGGAAGGCTAATTGGTTTTGTGAGATAAGAGACAAACACGGCCAACTGCTTAATGCAGGTATTAATTGTGTTTTATTGCATATATATAAAAAAAAATTTCGACCCAAAGGGTCAATAAAGTCCACCACCCTTGTAAACGAGACACTGTTGATGTTGGTTTTGTTTATTCAAGTAGGGTAACTATGAGGATATTGTACAGTAACATTGGTTGTATATATTCATATGATGGGTTTTATCAGGCATATCGATTTGGGCAAGAAAGCTAAATTCTTTGAGCTTTCATCCATTTGAATTGGTTTGGTTCAATATGGTAGCATGAACTGTTGAATAACCAAAGGTACTGCATATTGTTTCTCCCTAGAGATTATATGAGTGCGTTTGGATGGGTGGTTTATTGATTTAGTTTTTGGATTTTTGTTAAAAATGATTAACAATCATTATCATTATGTGTGTTTAGTTAACAACCCAGTCAAGCATAACCATTAGATTCGACGTGAACTCGCATGAGAACGGACAAGCATAATCGATATGCTTATTATGCTCGTTTTTGTTGTACTTCATGTAGTATGAGAACAGACAAGCATAATTGATATGCTTCTTTTAAAATGAGCATAACCATTATGCTTGACATGGACATAAAGCAAAGACTCGTATTCACTATGCTTGTCTCTTACCAAACAGATATTACATAAAATAATTGCACGAAAATGGTCAGAATACAGGCATAATTGTAATGCTTATATTACTTGCATACATACTTTACTATGCTACTCGTGAAATAAAAAACAAACCCTTGCTTTGCATAAACAATCTCCACAATTTCATCTTTCCAACTTCTAATTTTTCAATTCCCCTCTTCCAATTATCCTGAATTTAATAGTGTACTACGGCAACGCATTTTCTTTGAGTTTATAATGGAGCAGTCCTATACATCTCTCAAATGGGATAATTGTTGGAAACAACAAATATACCGATGTCATTATGCACATCGATCGACACTTATCATATGATCAGTTATACGCTGAGGTATGTAAATATACGGGCATCAATCGCAACGTGTTGCAATTGAAATTTGCTTTGGTGTGGACAGAACTCAGCGGCTTTAGGGGGGCAATCAGTGTTTGTGACGACATTGTTCTATTTATATATTATTACTCTCGAAATTATTCGAAATTGTACGTTCGTCAACTTATTTCTAATTCATATTCGTATGCTAGCACATTCGAACCGTATGTGCGGGGGGAGGGGGGAACAAATGGTGTTGTACACGACGCTAGTGGTTTAGGTGGGTACGAGAATTTGGTTACGAACACGCGGAAGAACTTCATAACGAAGAATATCAAAATGCAAAGAGTAAAGAATGAGATAACTTCATCTGATGATTCGAGCACTGATGAAGAATATGTGCCTTCGGACGAGAGCACCGACTATAATGATGTTGATGCAATTTCAAGGACAGGGAATTTTTTTTTTTTTATTGCGATATAGGCGAGTATAATTTGATGCAGGAGGATCCCGAGACTCCTCTGATGTGGGATGAAAAGTTAGGAAGTATTAATGCTGACATCCATTTTAAGGACAAAAAGTTGGTTGTGAAGGCCGTGGATCGATGGTCCTTGGATAAGGGTGTGACATATCGCATAGTTGAAAGCAGTACGAAGAGTTGGGCAGTTGAATGCTTAACCCGTGGCCCTAAATATCCTCCAGAGAGACTGCACGAAATATTTTGTAACTGGAGGATACGAGCGTCTTTCCAGAAAGATTTCTGAAAAGTGGAAAATGGTTAAGTGGGTGAACGGGCACAACTGTGCCGGTGCTAACATAGGAAATGAGACGATCAACGTAACCTCAATGAAGATTTTTGACTTCATAATCCTGAAGGTGACGAATTACCCGGGATATAATATGAAAATGTGCAGGTTGATGTTAAGGATAAATAGGGTGTGAATATTAAATACAAGAAAGTGTGACACGAACAGAGATTAGCCATGGAATACATTTACGGTAATTGGGCATCCAAATTTAAGGAATTTCCCAAATACATGGAGGCATTAATAGAAACGACCCCGGAAACGATGGTATAATACAAGTTCAAGTCTAAAAAGGTAAATACGATAAAATGTATTTTCAGGTACGTTTTCTTGGCATTTAGGCCATGTATTCAAGCATATTAGTTGTATCGTCCGGTCGTGTGTATCGATGCTATGCACCTGAGTGGGTCGTATAAGGGCAAATTAATTACAGCAGTGGTCAAATTTCAAAATATAAGGGTGATGGACCGTGATGGGCTTGTCCATCTCTAAACACGAACTGAATAGACATATGTCCGTGTCTAAACATGGTGCTTCTAGTAGTGCAGGCATGAGTTTCCACATATTCTATCTGTAACACATGGGTGAAGATGAGCGCAACGTACACAAAGAAGGGTATGAAATATCAGACGGGAAAGTGAAGGAGCGTATAACTACTTAAGAGCCATAGAGCACGAGAAGTGGACTATGTATGGTGATGGCTGCCACAGATGGGGAGAGACTACCACAAACATTTCTGAGAGCTTCAATAACGTCTTGAAAGGTACTCGTAACTTCTAATAAAAGCAATAGTTGAATCTTCACTCAAGATGACAGTTGTTATATTTCACTGCAACTTAGTGATAATTTACAATTGTTACTTTTCTTGCACCCACGATAATGGACAAATTTACCAGGTACAAAGAATGTGCGAGTACGCATGCAGTATTAAGTTACAGTCAATGTACGGGGGTGTACAAGGTGACAACTCCGTGTCAAAATGTGTATAAGGTGCACTACTCGTCTGAAGCTGCTCGTGTGGAAAGTGGCAAACATATCGGATTCCATGCTCACATGCCATCGCAGTTTCCTTAGCCATGGGAGACGATTCCTTAACACTTGTGGATAATTTTAACGTAAAGGTAGGTTTGACTAGACAACTCGTCGAAGAATTTAACCTCATCTTGGATGGAGATATATGGCCTGAATTAACTTGGGAGCTACGTCCGGATGAATATAGATTGATCCGCCACAAAGGTTAGAGGAGGCATAATCGATTAAGAGGTACGATGGATTATACTAGGACGTGGAGTGAGCGGATGAATTGTCGTCGTTGTAATCAAAGTGGACATAATAATAGTCAATGTCCACTCACTCATCCCCAGTCGGACAGGGCTCGATCCGATAACTGCCTCCTCCTGCCTTCCGTCTTGTCAAATACCTGGTCTGGGGCGTCCTCTGCTGTACTTTAGTGGGTTTGTCTTGGCAACATCAACAACTATCATCCACCCATTAATGATCTGTAAACCCACAAAATGTGTGTGGATCAGTGTTTGTTCATGAGCAGTAGAATATGTATGGAAGAATAAAAGAGCTCCTTACTTGGCCATTCATTTCTTTAAGAGCTGCACTTGCAGCTTCCTCAGTTGTATACTCAATAAAGGCGAAACCTTTCGACCTTTTGGATATCTTGTCCATTATTATTTTCACTATACATGTGAACAAATATATATGTTAATCAACATATTTTTTAAGCAATCAGGTTATCACTGCCATAATTTTAAGCATTTTCTTGCAATGAGTTGGGAAGAAGCATTTTAAATACCTTCAACCAGTTCGCCAAAGCCTTCGAATGCTGCTCGTAAAGTTTTCTCAGATGTATAAAATGATAATCCTGGCAACAAGTACCGCCAAACCATGCTTCAGAAAACACTACAATGGTCCATGAGGTCATGCCATTAACAGATAACTACTACCTTTGTCCCAAAAAGATCATTTCATTCGACTTTTTTTAGGTCAACTGCATTCCATTTTGACCAATTGTTTATAAAAATATGCTTTATTCTATGAAATTGTAAAAATAATTGT
The DNA here is from genome assembly GCA_028566635.1 of Lobelia cardinalis. NCBI lineage: Eukaryota > Viridiplantae > Streptophyta > Magnoliopsida > Asterales > Campanulaceae > Lobelia > Lobelia cardinalis. Next base: position 3,682,975 of record JAOWAN010000051.1, on the reverse strand, counting down.
TGATTGTGACACATATAGGGAGCGTTGTACTCCCTCTGGTTCAAAATAGTTGATTTTTAAGGTTTCAATCCACAAACCAAGAAAAGCATTTATTATGTATTATATTTCCATTTT
>JAOWAN010000051.1:3643163-3669018 GCA_028566635.1 Lobelia cardinalis | reverse complement strand
ACTATTGATGGTTCATCTTAGCCGACCCCAACTAGTTTGGGATAAAGGCTTTGTTGTTGTTGTTGTTGTTGTTGTAAGGCAAGCTCCTTCTATTTTTGGTTTTGGTACTGATGGGTTTACAGGAGGGTTCTACCAAGGGTGTTGGGAGTAGATCCCTAACAAGATTGTGGGCCGTGGCTGCCATTCAGGAGTTCTTTGTACGAGGTGAGATATTCAGGGGAATGGGTGCTACTAATCTGGTGTTAATATCTAAGATTGATGATCCTGTCTATCTTGGGGATTTAAGACGTAGCTATTAGTCTTTGTAACTTCTTTGGCAAGATTATATCCAAAATCAATCTACCAGATTAGCAACTTATCATCCTCAGCTTATATCTCTAGAGCAGTTTGATTTTGTGCAGCAGCCGAGTGTTCAGGAAAATGTGGTAGTTGCCCATGATATAATTAGTTGCATTGACAAGAAAGTTTGAGGAGGTAATCTGATTTTTAATTTGGATAGGTCAAAAGCATATGATAGACTTGAGTAGGGTTTTCTACTTAAAATCCATCTCATTTGTGGGTTTTGATGAGGGCAGTTGTAGCATGATTCTGAGCATCCTTAATAGTGCCTGGCAAACTGTTTGCAAGCCATATGAGGAAGGTAGCCTTGGCTTTACAATCTCCTGAGTGTTTATGCATAGTATGCATGCAAAACTTGCATGGAGTGTCATACGGTGCAAAATATGCCTCGGTAGGTACTGTAGAAGAGGTGAGTTTTTAAATCCCAATAATGCTTCCCATGTATAGAGGGTTGTGTTTGCTCAGTTTGACAAAATGCTATCTTGTAGTAGACGGGTGGTTGGCGAAGGCGATATCTCCTTTTGGAATTCTAATTGGTGTGGTGAAGTTTTATCTGGCTCATTGCCTATTGATACCAATTTATCGGAATGGGATGCGATGAATGACATTGAGAGTTATCTTCCATTAACCCCTACTAATGATCATGTGGATATAAGGACAGTGGTACTGTATGCGTATAATGAAGATAGGCTGAGCCGCAGTTTGGCTACAGATGGAGCTTTTAATACCAGACTTTTGGAATTGGTACAGGTCTAGAGGTCAGCCTCAACAATGGGTTAAATGGCTGGTGGAAAAATGGATTCCTTTAAAAATCTCTGGTTTATTATGTGGCGTCTGTTTCAGAATGTTGTTGCGGTTGATCTCAATATTCACCATAAAGGTATTCCTATTGTCTCCAAGTATGTTTGCTGCAGTAATAATCATGATGGAGAGTCTTTATCTCATTTTTTTTCTTGCACTTAATCACTGCTGATGTTGGTTGGGTTTTCTTTGATAATATGCTACAGGTTAATGAGCACTATTATTTGGTTTTGCATCTATACTCTTCCTGGAAGTTTGGCTGTTTAATCCGCAAACAAGCGGAGCTGTTCGCTTGGAGTTTTTTTCTTTAGCAGCTGGGAAATATGAAAATCGTGATGAGAGCTGTTTATGATGGGGCTGTCATGAATGCCCATCAAATACAGTTTAAAACAGAGTGACCAATCTCCAACCATGACACTGAAGAGAGAATGTCCATATACCGAGTTCTTATACAAGTCCACAAAAAGTTTATTCGATTCCTAGCCTCATGACTGACTCTTTGCCAGTGCAATGTTACAAATGCATATAATTAAGCCACTACCATATACAAAATACAAACAGAACCTTATCAAGAAAATTAGACAACTAAAAGGTACAAAAATTACTATTTTTTAGGCCAGCCTGTGACTGAAGGTCTCCCTCCAAGGTTCCCAAAAGAAAATATAAATCCTTGTTAGTCAATCTGACCAGTTAATTCTGCAGTATTTTCATCTTCAGCATCAAATTCCTGCTCCACTCCTTTAACCTGCAAAATCGACTATATAAGGCCAACATACTATGAATGTCTTTACACTTCAAGAAGACTAGGTCACCTATACATAAATATTCTAGACAATGGAAGAATAAATTTCAGATTCAGAAACCAGAACATGGAAGAAAATTGAAGAAAGAAAAAAAGGAAAGAGGGGAAGAAAAAATGTAGGTACTGCTAGTTCGCCAGGAGGGAGGTTCACTGGAGAGAGAAGTCCCTTGGAATAGGTAGTCGATCAGCTTTTCAGAGCTTCTGCACTTCTGTTTTCTTTGGAGGGAATAGATCTACGTCTGTATTTAAGTAGGTCTAATATTCAATTAGTTCTATTGGCTCTTTGGCTTCTCTGTGGGAAGTTATCAAGTGCTTTTCAGCAACCAACTACACTGAATACAAGCCTCCTGATTGGATATGCTGACTGCTTTCGAGAGGTGCGCCTCACAGGGTCTCGGAGCCTCGCGCCTAGGCTCATAAAGTACGCGCCCACCTCAATAGAGGCCAAGCCCCAACCCTGCCCCTCATGCACTCATATCTAAGAACTACGATCAGGGGAACTCATAATCCTCTGTATATCTCATATCTAAGAAGTTATCACCGAGAAATTTGGGATAAGAAACAGAAAGCAACGATGGGTAGCAGCTGTGAAGAGGGCAAGTACAAGCAGGAAAAAGGGTCCTAGTCGGTGTGATTATCTCTTTTCAGCTTTTTCTTTTACATTTTCAGGGAATGTCTAATTTACCCTCAAACGTGACCGCAGATCCTAATAAAAAGGTGGAAACTAGGTGATTACAAACATGGGGTGCAAACTTTGGTATGCTCCAAATCAAGGAGGGTGGCGCTGGTATTTACCCCCAAAGACTGATGCTCCCTCCATTTCAAAATAGTTTTCTTTCAACTGAAATTTGTTTCAAAATAATTGTCACTTAAGGATTTCTAGGGACGTTTTACCACTATTTTCCTAATTTGCCTTCCTATTCTCCCAACTAACTGGGATCATTAATTGCGCTTTTATTTTCTATTACTAATAAAGAGATTATTTAACAAGGGTAGATTTGTCAACATATATTACCTTTTAATATGTGTGCACAAGGCTAAAAAGACAACTATTTAGGAATGGAGGGAGTACCAAGTAGAATCAACCTTGATAGTGCAGTGTAGGCCCTGAATGGAAATAACAATAACCATTAATACTGTGAGGAGGAAGAAGATTATCCGGCAAAAGGGAGATGAATTCACCAAACACTGATCTGAAAGAAACTCAGATCACAGTTGCCATATTTTCACTAGACACCATGGGTATGAAACTGCACTCTACAGAACATGTTCTTACTATTTTTCTTCTTCCATTATTGCTCTTCTACATTATGATTTTGCATTACCCATTTTGAGAAGCACAAACTCATTTCTCCCTAAATGTCTGCGTGGACCGTATGGTTCTAACTGGAGTTATTTGGGGCCGCTAATACTCTATGACATAGCTCTTCCATCTTTGTATGTTCTCCACACAATTTTGAAGTCCGTGAAAATAAGAAATTTTAACAATCTCCAGTGATTTCTGGTCCAGTTTCACCAGTGCTCCCATGCTTAGAGCATGACAGCTATCACACAGCAGCCTTAATGTTCAACCTTACATTCTTATTCCATAAAATCCTCCACCCTTACACCAATATGCATAATTTTCAGAAGCCCCTTCCCTTCAATCACAGACTTTATAATTGAATACAAAAGATTTCTGCAGCGTCTTTAAAATTAGTTTTGTCAAGGAAAATAGTTCGTGTGGAGGTTTCAATTTGGTTCTAGCCAAGTCTGTCAGAAAATGCTCTAGGAGAATATAGCTCTATGGCAAATAGACCAAGGCTACTTTTGCTCTAGGAGTTCAGTCACACACTGCTAAAATCTGTCATTATTTGGCAGAATAATTTTCCTTTCATATCCATCATAATCTTCAAATTCCAATTTCAGCTTGAAAGGAAAACGGCTGAAAAGGTCGAGAATATTTCATTTCATTCCGCATTCAAAGAGCAAATAATGAATCCTGGATTGCCCATCCAATAAACAAGCAGGAAAAGAATCAGCATTACAAACACCACCTTACAAAATTATCCACAAAATATTCAGTACAAAGAGGTCCATATGTCCAGGTTTATGCGTGGGTCCAAGGTTGAGAATACTATTCATATTTTTTGCATTTTAAGATTCTCTTATTTTGCTTCCTGTATACTTGGGTATACGTACTGATATGTTGGAAACATCAATATCAAACTGATGCTTGGTTAGAATGGCTGCATGCGGTGAAAGTATGGACATCAAAAATCAAAAAGGACCTGTATTTGCTAGTTTGCTCAATCTTAGAAAGTGCGATGAACTATTGAGCTCACAATTAATTATGCAAAGCATTAATGATCACCCAACGAAATTAAACGATCAACATTTCAGAGTTCAAACAAACAGCTATTACCTCCGGTACATAATGCATGAGCATGTTTTCTATGCCTGATTTCAGAGTAACGGATGAGCTGGGGCAACCACTACATGCTCCTTGCATTCTTAGTTTGACTATTCCAGATTCCCTTAAAAACAAAGAGAGAAGAATTAAATGTAAGTTACTTCATTTTCTCCATGCTCACCACAGTGGTATCTGGATGGAGAAAACATACTCATTGAATCCTATGTACTCGATGTCCCCACCATCATCCTGCACCGCAGGTCGAATACGAGTCTCCAAAAGTTCTTTGATCATTGCAACAGTCTCTGAGTCATCCTACAAGTAAGTGTGGGAAACGATCACTTCGAAGCACGAAGAAGCAAAAAAAACCTAGGTTTTGGCTTTAAAGTTCCATCCTCAAAGATGTCCAAGCATGCTCGTCTTCTTCTTATCACAATCAGGTTACTGCGGAGATTACAAACTTCGCATATTGAAATGGTTTACGTATGTGGCAATAATGAAGCGGTAAATGCTCTATTATATGGACCATTCAAATGCATCCCATACCCTGTGATGCTTATATAAACTACATCAGCTTCCCTATGGACACTTGTACAAGAAAGATATTCAATAAAACAATATTGTGGACAAACAAGGTGTGAACACTATATAGAATTGTTACTTCGGTGAAAAACTGCTTTGAAGTACAGCACCCTTTCAATGACTATTTCAAGACATGTTCGGCTTAACAAACCTGAACACATATGAAGATGTTACTATATTGTCGCTCGCTGAAACCCGACGGCCTAAAGGTACTTTTGGTCACTCTTAACTATTCCACTTTTTTTTAAATGGTCACTCATCTATTATTCCTCCTGATTGAGTCATCCACCTTTAATAAGTAATACGGATTTGGTCACTAACCCAATTCTCTAGCACTTTCATGGCCAGAAAATGCAGATGTGGACATTTGACTTCCCTCGTAGACATTTGACCATTACATGAAACTGAGTCGGGAGCCCACAATAGGGATTATATTTGTTCTATAAAATAGTATGAATTCATAAGATTAAATAACTTAACGATTTTATTATAATGCTCTACACTAATGAAAAAACAAAAGAAAATAAAAAAATTAAACATGTTAACTCCTCCCTCAGAAAATTGGGTCACTGACCAATCCGGAGTACTTGTGAAAGGTGGATGACTACATTGGGAGGAATAATAGACGAGTGAATGATCGGGTTAATTGGAGATTCCTTGATCTAGTTATGGATAGGAAACGTTTCGGTACTAGATGGCGGAGATGGATCCAAGGGTGTCTTTCCTCTTCCTCGTTCTCTGTCATGGACCGACTCATGGTTAATGGGGAGCCTAAGGAGTGGTTTCGTGCTTCTAGAGGTCTTCATCAGGGAGATCCTATGTCTCCTTTTCTTTCTACGCTAGTTGTGAATGCTCTTAGTAGGTTGCTAATGAGGAGTGAAGCAAGGGGTGTCTTAGAGGGCTGTTGGATTCGAAATGATGGCATGAAGGTCTCTCATCTTCAATATGCTATGACACCATGTTATTCTTGTCTGAGGGGCGTCGTAAGTTTGCAAATGTCCTTACATTCTTCAAATCTTTGAGATTGTTTTTTGCCTTAAAATCAATCTAACCAAATGTGGTTTAGCGGGCATTAATTTAGAACCTTCAATTTTAAATTCATATGCTGACCTTTTGGGCTATCCCATTTTGAATTTTCCTCTTTCCTATCTTGGTCTTCCTTTAGGTGAAAATCCTAGGGCGACTAAGTTTTGGGATCTAGTTATTGACAAGGTGTTTAGGAGGTTAGCTAGATGGAAGGGTGCTTATTTTTCTTTAGGGGGGAGAGTCACTCATTGAGTCAATGTCTTTCGAGCATTCCCATTAATTATTTATCCTTGTTTAATTTACCCACGGGAGTGGCAGAGCCCTTAGAAGGGTTACTGCATCAATTTTTGTGGTGTGGGATTGGAGAGGAGAGTAAGTCTCATTTGGTGGCTTGGAAGAAGGTGAGTCGATCCAAGGAAGATGGGGGATTAGGCTTAGGGAACTTGATTATCAAGAATATTTCTTTGATTAGTAAGTAGTAATGGCGTTTTCCTCTGGAGCATGATTCTTTATGGCATAGAATTATTCGGAGTAAATTCGGTGCTGATCATAATGGGTGGGATGCAACTGCAAGTTTTTCTATCACGTATGCCGGTCCCTGGAAGTCCATTTAGAGTTGTTTTCACCTTTTTTACCCTCGTGCCCATTAAAAGGTTGGGATTGGAAATCGAGTTCGATTTTGGGAGGATCACTGGATAGGGAATTTTCCTCTTAAAGTCTCTTTTTCTCGTTTGTTTCTACTTTCCAATTTCCATAACGCGCTTATTGCTACTTTTCTTATTAGGGAGGGGGGTCAGGTTACCTGGGATTTATATTTTGTGAGGAATCTCAATGATAGAGAGAGTTCATGTCGGTTGCAAATTTATTGCTGCAACTGTCCTCTTTTTGTCCTTCGGATCTTCAATCCGACCGGCGAATCTGGTTCCTGATCAAACCGGGTATTTTTCTGTGAAATCCTTCACCAAAATTCTCCGTCCACATTTACAGATTGACTTTCCTCTTTACCATTTCACTTGGAAGTCCAAAGGTCCCGTTTAAATACAAGGTATTTGCTTGGTCACCGGTCATTGGCCGTTTGAACACTAATGATCGGCAGCAAAGGAGACAACCGAAAATGTATATCTCTCCAGATGTGTGTGGCATGTGTATGAGAGCTAGTGAGTCTCACGAGCATATGTTTATGCATTGCTCGATGGCTCGGAGTCTATGTTGCAAGTTGTTTGGGTTACGTGGTGAGACATCTATTATGCCTTGCGGCGTGGAAGAGTTCATTATGATTAGCCATGTAGGCTTTGGTAGATCGAGGAATGCTTCTTTGCTGTGGAATTGTGCCGTATTCAGTTTTTTTGGAATAAATGGATTGAGAGAAACTTTTTCGAATCTTCAAAAATCATGAGTTATCGCTTTCAATGTTGTGGGAAAAGATTACAGTGCAATCTTCTCTAGGGGCTAGGAGTTTTGGCGCTTTTTAAGTTTGTCTTTGGGAGATATAGCTAAAGATTGAAAAGCTGCTATAGAGTAATTTCATATGTATCCGCTGTTTTTGGATGTTTTTGGTGGATTTCTTGTCCACCTTTCTTTGTACATTCTTACCCTATCAATAATATTCTTCTTTTATCCCAAAAAAAAAAAGTGAGATAGTTGAGTGGCCAAAAGTACCTCTAGACCCTCAGTGAATTAAGAGGTTAGATGAACTTGACAGTGATTTGCAAACAAGCTACTCACACTCGTATCCAAGTCCATGTAACACAGGACACAATTGAAAACCTTTTAATCAACTGTTCTGAAAGGTGCTGCAAAAATCTGAAAAATGTAGAAGATCAAAACAGAAAAATACTCCCAAGTCTCAAACATATTCTCCACCAAACAAAAACTCAGATTAAAGATCTGCATAAATGCATCCATTTCCAATGCCCAACACTTTGGTTTCCAGTAGTAGCCCTTTCATTAATAACTAGGCTTTTAATTCGTAATTGATTGATTTTCTAAATATTTATGATGATTGGGGCATAGACCTTCGTCAATGTTAGCTAACTTTTTAGGGTGGCCAAAAAAGTAAAGTTGGTCAACACAAATGAGACTGAGGCAGTAATAAAAAATTAAAATAAATTACTTCTTTTATAGCTGTATCCTTAGCAGCTGCAGTCTGCGAGTCCAGGAACAGTGGCTTCCCAGAAGAATAGAAGTCCATGATTTCTGCAAATATTAATGGTTTTAAAATGTCCCAGGAAGCATCTTCTGACTTTGTCACAGTTACAAAATCTGAACCGAAGAAAACACGAGTTACTCCTGCATACAAGGAGGGTATGTTAATCCAACCATAGGCTACTGACCTCCCAAATAACCTAGTTATAACAGTCAAAATAATGGGAAAATGGGATAAAAGTGATTACAAGGTACCCAGATGAAGAAAAGTAAGAACAGGGAAGTGTATCAATAATCCATATTTCTAGGTTCAGATTTTTGGGGCTTCATTCTCATTCAATCTTAACAAATTCAATCATGACATAAGCTGAGCAAGCACAATTATGCTGTATACTTAACAATTACCTTTATAACACGCCCCTTTTCAATGTCGATACAAATAATATATATGTTTGTATTTTTTTTTATAAAAGAAGAAAATTATTAGAAGGAATAGAATGTACAAAAGAGGAGGACAAGCTGGCCACCTAAAGGGAAAAAAGAGAATAAAAGTAACACCATATACTACAGACCCAACAAAAAGCACCAAGCTATGCTAATGAATCAGTACTTCCCAATCTTTTGACAGGCCTGACACCGACACTCCGTTTAAAGTCCCCAATGCCGAGGCCAACAAAGATTTCCCCCAATGCCGAGGCCCATAAAGATGCTGAATCCTTATTCATTTGGGCACACGAAAGGATACGGCCTGATTATGGAAAACCCTCTCTTTCCTTGCCATCTAAACTCCCCACAATGTACCGAAAATACCACAATTCCACAGTCAAGTAGCATATTTATCCCTCCAAAAACCTCTAAACCTTGTACATCGAAAATCTTCAAACGATGAGGGCACACTCGATTCTCTCGTAGAATAGCGAATAACTCATATCACAAACTCCAAGCCATGGGACAGTTAAGAAAAAGATGGTTGTGAGATTCACTATTGCCATTACATATAACACACACGTCCGGAGAGACGGCTGTGTGAGGTTGCAGCTGTTGCCGAAGATATTTGGTATCAAGCAAAGCCAACATAAGAGACCACGCAAACGCATTTAATTTGGAAGGAACTTTGGTTTTCCAGATGAAGGACGATAAGGGGAAGAAAACTGGATTACATGAATGAATGAGAACTTTCATGAGAGATCGAGAGGTGAAACTGCCTGAAGGATCAAGAACCCAGGAATGTGCATCAGTTTTATCAACAAACCTATATGTTGAAACAAAAAAGAGTAGAGTAGCCGACTCATCTCACTCACGATCATAAGATTCCGAAGGGGATGTAAATTCCAAGTCCCCATTTTTAACTATGAAATGAGACATGGGAGCATTTGAGTGAGATACTCGGGAAATCTGAGGACAAATATCAAGCAAACGACCCTCCCCAATCCAATGATCCTCCCAAACCGCACAAGCTCGCCATTGCCCACCAGGAAACATGTATGTGGCCAGTAGAAAAGGATAGTGAAAATGAATAAATTTCCACGAACTAGCATGAGTAATAGAAGCGCCGATGCCACCACCCCAACCATTACCTCTATGCCAAATTTGCTTGTGATAATCTCGTATCGTAAGGAGTGTGCTCCAAAGGAAACCACCAAAGCCACTTACACACTAGGGAGACATCCAAAAACCAGATTACCTAATCCAGCCTCCCCTCCTCTTCCGGCAACACACCTTATCCCACTCCACTTGATGATTTCTAGACCCCTCGCCCGATCCAGCCTGTAAAAAGATGGCGCAAAATCCCCTGAAGTCTATGAGCACATTAGCTGGAATTCTGAACAAAGAGAAGTAGTTAATAGGTATGCTAGAAAGACAAAACTTGATAAGAGTAATTCTCAACCCCCCCCCCCACCCCCACCCCCAAAAGAGAAACACATTCTATTCCGACCATCTAACCTCCTAGACACTTTCTCGATAACAGGATCCCAAAAGCTGATAGCCCTAGGATTCCCTCCGAGCAGTAACCCTAGATACATGAAAGATGATTGTTTAATAGAACACCCTACCAAAGAAGCATAACCTTGCACAACTTTGTTAACTAGCTTAATACCCACCAATCCACACTTCGCCAGATTAATATTCAATCCCAAAACACTCAAAATTTTGAAGAATCATCAACAAGTTCTTAAACCTCCTATAACCCTCCATAAGAAAATGAACTTGTCATTTGCATAATGAAGATGAGAAAGTTGAACTTACTCCAGATGCACATAAGATGCACATAAGACGCACCTATCTAGCCCCTTTCCTCATCCCTCGAAGGTAATCTGCTCAAGACATCCACACCCAAGTGTAAAAGAGTTAAATTGTATATTGTTTAGGTGCGAGTCCAAGAACTTGAGACGTAAATCGTTGTTATTTGAGACAGTTTTGGTTTGCAGTTGAGGTAAGAAATTACACCTCAAGTTGGTACTTTGTTATCTTGTTCTCAATTTGTAGGTTTCCATTATATTTGTTGAAAGTATCGTTCTTGAAAACGTATGCCCGACTTCGTGTCGGATTTGTTTTGCCTCCGTCGAAAACCGTTGCTTCTACTCTTTAAAATAGTATTGCAAGTTCGCCTCAGATATTATAATTGTTGCTTCTACTCCTTGAAGTAGTACTATGAATTCGTCTCAGACTTAGTACATGTTTCTTTTAAAGTTTCCTATAACATGTACATTTCATTGAAGTTATTCTGTAATGATCACTAAGCTAACAACCATATATAAATGGGTCCTTGTGACATTGGTTATCCAGATATACCTTTTGATACCTCTTTTGGGGTTTTGTTTGATACCTCTTTTGAGGTTTATGTTTGATGGGTCTTTGACCCCTTAGTTGATAATGGCATCTGTGAATAATTATGTTATTATTAATCAATATGGGACGGTTGGTAATATTTATTCGAGGCTTTCGCTGCTCTTGACGTTCCTTTGGACTCTAATGAAAAGTTTGTTTTGAAATGGTTCCACTGAAGCAATTATGGAAATGTCTTTGTGGGACTTTGATAAACTTCGAACTATTTGTTTTCTTGTGATATGGAAAGCACTTTTTTTTCTGCATCCACCCCTCTTAGTAACCGGAGGGATGCGCGTATGAACTTACTGGACATTGTTCGCTCATTCCTTCAACATTTTTGTTTTTTTCAGGCAGTTAGTGATAAAGAAAGTGTAGCTCAAGCTGAGGCAAAGGTTTTTGTTTTTACTTTAATAGTACAGGTATTTTGTGCCTGATGTAATCCCTTGAGTTGTAAATTTTTTATGAATCAGTTAGGCTTTTTGATGACTTTGTAAGATTGTAAATATTGGGAATACTCTGTTACGATTTGGATGGTTGTAATAAGGGTACTTTAGTAAGTTTGCTTCTGATTGCTAGTAATGATCTTTGGCTTTTGCCCTACATTGTGGGCCCAAGTTTGGGGCGTTACACCTATCCATATTCTTCTGTCCCAAAATCTACATAATCAAACATACCAGCAGCATTAGCCTTATTCTGAGTCTCTTCTGGACTTGCCGGAACCATTTCTATTAAAACACACAGATCACCAGAATCAGATCTTATAGTAGTAGCCTTGTAGCAAAACCTTCATGTTTAAAATTTGCATCAGAATAATCTTCCAGAATAAATCTTCCAACTCCAGCTACGGAGCTCAGCAACAAAACCTACTTCACCCCTTCCAGTTCTTTTTTGAAATACCCATATAGGGTTGACAATGTCTTATCTCGAAACAATTTAATGTTATCACATGCTCACATAGATGTCAAGGAGCAACTTAATACCTCGAGCCTTCACTTTTGCCATAGCAGCTATCCATGTCCGCACAACAAGACATGGGTGTAGGTGTGACTATTTTACACTATATTTGGAGAAAAATCTAGAAAATCCGACCCCTGGATACCTAACCATATCAGATCCTTGTAGCCAAATCCAGGTACATAGAGAAAAACTAGAGCTACTCATTACTACACAACAGTACAACTCTAGTTCAAGAAAGCCGATTTTTCCCTCTCTTCTGGCCAAACCACTGGAAATGAGAACCGCATTCTCGCTTTCCCAATACGTGCGTTTATATCCAAGAAACCACATAGTCTTATGGAGATTCTGCTTCAGCACATTCCAATCCAAGACTTCCTATTCTGGTTCATGGTTTCTCTTGGCTATATGATTTACCCAAAGGACAGATATTTCTTTGACGTTTCTGAATTGAAGCAATTTTATTTCTTTTTGTGTTCCTTGGTGTCTATGTCTACTTTGTTGCTAGCACCCATTGTTGGGCGAATATGATCTCACATGTTTAATCCTCCACAAACATCTTCTCATCAGGGATCTCACTCCAAATTTGAAGAATATAAACTCAAATGATACAAGCTCTGAACCACTGTGAATAACACATCAGATTTGCTATTCAAGCATCAAATCTTGTACCTCAGATTTGCTATTCAAGCATCAACTCTTGACGTCCAAAAGTTCATATTTATAGTTCCTCGTTCAAAATGAACTTGAGATCCAAATAGCAACCTTAGTGCATAAAAAAAGGTTAACTTCCACTCATCTTGTCAGTTGGGTTCTTGTTACGTTATTTGGATGCCCAAGATTCCTTTGAAGTTACTTTTTTTCTTTTTTGATTAAGCATAATATACCAAATAATTAAAGTATTTGCTAACAAGTACCCCAATGGCACTTGTTTATAATCCAAAACAGGAAGTTATCCACATTGGGAACCCTCCCCAATGCATTGGAAACAACCCCCCCCCCTCCAACGTATTGAAGAGGATTCCCAAAGCGGATAAGTTTCTTAATTAGAATATAAACGAGTGTCATGGGGGGGGGGGGGGAACTTGCTAGCAAGACCCAATAATTAAGCTTGCAACTCTCATGATACTCTAGCTTCATTTGGTATCATTCGAACACGTCAGTACAGGAGACCAGTTCATACCCATTATGTTTAAGGGAAATAACATGGCATTAAAATAGCTTAGATCTTATAAACAAAAACAGCTAACATCCACCTGCACTCTATGGACGAAAATCGTTCTAACCAGGCCACACATATTTTGCAAAGGAGTGTGTAAAGTTTCATGCCAATTATAACTTAAAGAAGAAAGGGAAGAAGAGGAAAAGATACTATATCAAGAATCTTAATCTCTCTTAATAGTTATTACAACACATATAGATAGACTAAAACCAATTGAAACCCTAACTCAACAACTATACTAATCCTAAAAGGATAACTGGATAAGGACCCAACTCTTGTTAACAAAATCAACTCTTATAACTACTCCAGCATCATTGCCTTAATGATGATAACAATGTTCATCCTCTGCAATCATAACTTCTACACCAGTTCCCACAAATTTGATTAAGTTCTCAAATCTCAGCCTATCGGTAGACACTGATTTGATTAATTTCCCAAAACCCCAGACTATCAATACCCACCCATTTGATCTGGTTGTCAACAACCCAACCTATTGATACCCAGGCTTCAGACTAATTCGGTCAGACAGCCAAGAATACCATCAAGGAGTTAACATTTCCTTCCCATTCCTTCAGAAAACTACATGTTATATCCAATTCCATCAGATAGCTAAGTTTTCAGCAAGAAACCCCAAATCTCGAACCATACCTAACTTTTCTCATTGTCAATCTCCACCAGAACCTAAGTAATCCCGTCGACATTGCTAGCTCTGACCACTTCGCACAAATCTGAACCCTAGAGATTGATCTAGTAGCTATGAACCATGGAAATGTCGCATCTCCCATCGGCTTACGCTCTTTGCGTCAGTCGAGAAACCCCTGGCCAAATCCTTAACTCCTATCAACTCATGCCTTTTCGTCGCAGTTGAAAAACCCCTAATCTAATCCCAAACTCGACCTGAAATCGACACCCAAATCTTAGGGATCCCCACAGATGGCACCGTCCTTGTCAAACCTAATACTACATTAACTGCTGCCAGCCTTTTCTTTTGATGAAACCTTATAACCCGTCACTATCACACCTTGTCGAAACCCTAAGTATGCTTGCTGCCATCATTGCCACTTCACCCGAGTCCTAGGTAGTTGAACCAAAAGTGAAGTGACTGGTAACCAAAAAAAACAGATCTGGTTTTCAATCTAAAAATAATCCAGAAACTTCATAACCCAACCCCAAGCTTATATAACCTGAACCAACCCAACCCTATTTACTCGACTTCAACATCAGCTTCATGCATGACTGATGCCAGAGCCGAGTTTGGCTTCTCTATTAGTGTGTATCACTCCTTGCAAAATATAATAAAGAGGAAAGAGGGAGAGAGGAAACATACCCTAACTCAATATTATTATTATTTCTTATTAAATCAAAGCAGTACACCACTTATATATAGCTAAAACCAATTCTAAACCCTTAATGATCCAACTCAATCCTATACTAACCCTACAAAACTCAAGAACTACACTTATCCTAAAAGGATAAGGATCCAACTCAAATGACAGAGAACGAGAGGTTCCTATGCATATCGAAAACTCTTTACCAAGTGGTTTACCTGAACAATGATCCCAGCTACAGGAAGAATATGTATATAAGAAATTTCTTTTCTTGTTCATCTAGGTGGACATGTTACAATGTTAAAAGAACATTGTCTGGTACAAAACAATTAAAAGATACTATCAGCTGGGGTTTTGGGAAGTTAATCGAATCAGTTGCTACCGATAGGCTGAGATTTCAGGACTTGATCAAATTAGTGGTACTGGTGTATAAGTTATGATTGTGGGGGAGGAATACAGTTAGAGTATTGTTGGAATATTGTTATTGTCGTTAGGGCAATGATGCTGGAGTAGTTACAAGATTTAATTTCATTTACAAGAGTTGGATCCTTATCCTCTATGATACAAGGACTCGGCGATTTAACACCGTACCCCTGTCAACACGAGTCAACACTGACACGGGTATGGGATCAGTGTCCGACCCGGCATATTGAAAGTGGACACGGCTGTAAGATACATATGTATATATAAACAGAGAGAGAGAGAGAGAGAGAGAGAGAGAGAGAGAGAGGCGATAAAGAGAAATGATAGAGAAAGAACGATGAAGAGAGAGGAACAAAAAGGGCAAAGACTGGAGCCTAGAGATGCATCGGAGATGGAAGCTTCGCTGCTTGCTCGTGGAGGAAGAAAAGGAAAGAGGAGACACGGTAGGGAGCATGAGAGGAGGAGGAGGGCGTAACTACTGACTGAATTAGGGCATGTGTATGGTTAAAAAGTTAGAAATTCAACAAAGTGCCCTTCATGTTTTAATGTTATAATCATGCCCTTCATGTTTTAATGTTATAATCATGCCCTTCATGTTTTAAATATTACGCTTATATGTGCTTAAAATATGTAAAGACCAACTGAAATAACCAATAATCTCCGAATAACACGAAATATTGAAGAAGTAATAAGCATCTGATTATTCCAACAACCTAGTAACCACCGTGCACATTTCTGACATTTAAAAAAGAAGTTTACCGTCGAGTCCGTAGATGGCATTTGCCAATGGTGAATTCATAGCCGAGCGGGCATTTGGGAAATCTGTGCTTCCAACTTCCATTACTGGCTTTCCAGGATGGAACATCAATGACGAAGGATTAGGAGTAGATTGTGTTTGAATAAACATGGTCCTCCTCCACCCTGTACAAAATAATGTGAGGGAGGAAATACAAATATTTGAGAGCCTACATTCGCAAATATAATACATGCCAGAGTCCAAACACACACACAAACACATATATTTCACCAAAAAAATGGAATACAAGCATATGCAATTACTTTTAAATGCCAAAAGGGCAACCAGTCTCCTACTTAGTCTCCTAAATATGCCGGTCTGCCAGGGAAGATCAGCGATGTAAGACCAAATCCATCAAAAGGCTTGTGAAAACAAGCTTCGGACCCGATTATTAGGACCTGCTTTGGGAGTCCTCATGATATCAAGTTGTGGAAACTTTCATATATCACTTTAATACATGGACCCTTCACTTCTGCCAAAGTATCCGTGTCCGACAAGACATGAGTGTGGGTGTGGGTTTGGGTGTGGCTATTTTACACTACTTTGGTGCAAGTTTGATAATTTTGAAGGATCCGACACTCGGATCCGCACCCGTGTAGGATCCTTGTAGCCGAATCCAGGTAACATAGATCTGGACTTAGAACACAGGACAAGTGGATAAATCAATGGATAAAATCCTAGATGTAGTCCAGGATACACATGGTTATAAAATCCTGGGATCAAGCAGCATCATACTAAAATTGGTTATGGGTCGATTAACATGTTCAAGTAGAACCAATAACCTCATGCCAGGGACCTTCAACCCATCAATATTTATCAGTCAATAGCACAAATGATATCAAACTGACTTGAAATAATAATATTAAGAGGTTCTCGAGAAAAACAACTCTCACTAATCTATTCTTATATAAAGAGAGTTTTCCCTCTTAGTCACATGTAAAGTTTATTAGTCTTTATAATTAAAAGAGAGATTTGACTGTGGTAGAATAAAAGAGATATACAGCGTAAGGACAAGCTGTTCCCCAATAAAAAGAAAAGGGGAAGAAGGGAGAGCGAAGAGAATAAAAGACCAAAATGATAAAAATAGCAAAACAGTTAAAATAATAGGTGGGGTAAAGAACCGTCCAACGCAATAAGGACTCCGGGCCTAAAGAAGTGGATGCACCACTTTTCCTAATGATCCTAATGTCGATGCTATCATGGAGGACAAAGAACACCACTATCCCTGAAGATGAAAGATGAGAGCCTGAGAGAATTGATTGGACCAAATCGGGCAAAGTCTCTCTCAACCGAGAAATCTATCAATCCTAGTTGCACAGTTCCTATCTCCTGATAGTGACCAGGTGAAGGTGGCATCAGACAAAGGTAAATCTCGTAAATCATGCTCTTGAATGAATTCATCAAAGCATCTCATATTAGTGATAAAATCTAGACACCCCATCTTTTCACAAGATCGGCAAAAGACATTAAAGTCTCCCCCAATACACCAACAAGACCCACGTAATCCCGCCAAATCATGAAGCTCGTCCCAGGAGAACTCACAACCACGAGACCTGTAAGGGCCGGAAACCGCACTAATCCACTACTCTCCAAAACTCCTAATGTTTGCTCTTATCGACAAAGTAAACCTCCTATGAACAACCTGTAACCTGGATATTAACCAAGTGTCCCAGATAATAAGAATTCCACCCGAAGCCCCTATCGACGGTAAAAATTTCCACTCCCTAAAGCGTATGCCCCAAATGCTCTTTACCAACATGCTTCACACCTCCTCCCTCTTAGTCTCTTGAAGCATCATGTTGGGATTGCTCGGGAAGCAAACTTGATCAATTGAAATACCTAGTATTATGAATTCTGAAGTATGATTAACTCCCAGAATGCATAAGAGGTTTGTTCTTTTTCTTCTATCCAAAGAAAGTCTTATGGCTAAACTTAAATACAACCAACCTTAAACACTAGTTCAATGAATATAGAATACCAGTGGCCAAAAATAAAAGAGTCTTCACGTCTTTCAATTTCCTTCCGCATACTTTGAATTCGGTCGTCTAATCCGCATGCCACGTCGAAGTCCCTCGTCCAGGTTGTCCGTACTAGGCTCAACACTCCCCCCCTCTTCAAGAGTGAACTTGTCCTCAAGTTCAAAAGTAGGGAACTGTTTCTGAATTGCTGCAAAGTCTTCCCAAGTTGCATCGTCCTCTGGCCATTTGATAAGCACTTGTTGACGAGGTTCGTTCCCAATCAATATATGGCGTGCGTCTAGCACTGCTTCAGGTTCAACCAATGGAACACCGTCGTCGCCCGCAGGTGGCAAAGTGGTATGGACAACTGCGGAAGACAATTGCAGAAGAGTTAATACGACGTTTCGATAGAGAGACATGAAACACGGGATGAATTCGGCTAGACTCCGGCAGGTTGAGCCGATATGCAATAGCCCCAACATGCTCCACCACCTCGAAAGGACCATAGAATCGGCTCGAAAGCTTGTGGTAGACTCGTTTAAAAATGGACTGTTGACGATAGGGCTGAAGTTTGAGGTAAACCCAATCACCTACATCGAACTGCTCATCTCTCTTGTTTACATCTGCTTGAACCTTAGACCGATTACGAGCACGTTCCAGATTATGCTTCAGCTCGCGTAGAACATCGTCTCTCGTCCGAAGGGCCACATCAACTTCATGAACAATAGCTGACCCAATTTCATACGGCACGACTCTGGGGGGAACTCGACCATATACGGCTTCAACGGGAGTCATTCCGATGGATCTGTGGAACGAGGTGTTATACCTGACTCTGCCCATGCTAACCAATTCTCCCATTGCTTCGCTCTGAGAGAAAGCAGCGAAGGTATTGCTCCAAACTCCGATTAATGACTTCGGTTTGCCCATCCGTCTCGGGGTGGTAAGAACTACTCATACGTAATTGGAAAGACTTCTTTCCAAAATTTACTCAAAAAAACCTTGTCACGATCAGACACAATAGATTTAGGGATCCCATGCAATTTAACAATATTGCGAACGAAGGTGTTCGCCACTTTTCTTGCCGTAAATAGATGCGATAGAGCCACAAAGTGAGCATACTTGGACAGCGGTCGACCACTACCAATATTGCATCCTTTCCTGCTTATTTAGGCAATCTTTCGATGAAGTCCATTGATATATCTTCCCACAAAGCATTCGGTACCTCCAATGGTTCCAACAACCCCCCTGGGCGCCTAGTATCCGACTTATTTCTCTGAAAAATTTCACAATTTCGAACATGCTGTTGTTTTCATCCCCCTCCAATAAAATACCCGAGCTAAGTGAGTGTACGTTCGAAGAACCCCAGAGTGGCCACCCATCGAAGTATCATGAAATTCTCGAACTATTCGCAATCGTAAGTCTTGATTATCTGGTACCACTATCTTACCGTCACGAAGCACACACCCTCCGCTAATGGAATAGCTTGGGTCCGAACCTATAGGCTGTTTCTGCAGCTCTTCAAACTTAGCCTATAGTTAGGTGTCAGTCGTCATAGCAGTACGTATGTCATCCCAAATCCCAGATTGAAGTATTGTCAGAATTTGCAACACTGGGGCATCCTCACGCCGAGATAGAGCATCGACACCCCCGTTCTCGCGCCCCAGTCCATAAATTATCTCATAATCATAGCCTAATAATTTGTCCAACCATTTTTGTTGTTCCGGCGTCGAAATTCGTTGTTAAAGTAGAAACCGCAGCGCCTTTTGATCACTGATCATCTGAAACTTTCCCCCCAGTAAATACGGTCTTCATATACGAATTGCTTCCAACACCGCCAACATCTCCTTCTCATACGTTGATTTTGCCCTCTATTTATCGCTTAAACCCCAACTCATGTATGCCGGCGGTCTTTTGTTTTGCATCAGTACTGCTCGTATGCCTCCACCTGATGCGTCGATTTCAATAACAAAATCAGCCGAAAAGTCCGGTAGTGCGAACACCGGAGTAGAGACCATCGCTTCCTTTAGTTTTTCGAAGGCAAGTTGCACTTCGGGAGTCCACTTAAATCGACCTTCTTCAATAGTTGGGTGAGTGGCCGAGCAATCAGTCTATAATCTTTCACAAATCACCGGTAATACCCCGTAAGTCCCAGGAACCCCCGCAATTCTGTCACATTCTTGGGTGACGGCCAAGTGCACATAACCTGAATTTTTCTTTCGTCGACCCTTACCCCAGCAACTGAAATGTAATGACCAGGTATTCCACCTTCTTCTCGCCGAACACACACTTTGATGGTTTAAGGAAAAATTGTCCTCCCTGTAAAAGTTCCCAATGCAACCCGCAAGTGTCGGAGATGATCCTCCCAAGTAGCACTGTAAACCAATATGTCGTCGAAAAAAACCAAAATAAATTTGCGTAAACAAGCATGGAATACCTCATTCATGGTTGCTTGGAACTTTCGACGGAGCATTACTAAGTATTCATAATGCCCATTGTGAACTCGAAATGCCGTTTTATGCACATCCCGCGGCGCCATTCGAATTTGATGATATCCCGCACGTAAGTCCAGTTTGCTGAAATAATTCGCTCCATTCAGCTCACCAAGCATGTCATCGACCGTGGGTATAGGAAATCGATCTTTGATCGTTGCTTCGTTTAGCGCTCTATAGTCCGTACAAAACCGACATGTACCATCTTTTTTCTTTACAAGCAACACGGGAGACGAAAAGGGATTTGTACTCGAACGAATGAACCCGGCGGTCAACATCTCGGACACCCGTCTTTCTATCTCATTTTTTAGAAAGTGCGCATAGCGATAGGGTGCTACATTAACGACTGTTGCTTCATCTTTGAGAGGTATGTGATGATCACAAGCCCTTGCTGCTGGTGGTAATCCCTTAGGCTCTCCCATGACATCCTTAAATTCTTGTAATAATTTCTACACATCCGGGTGTACTATGTTGCCATCCCCTTTTTCGTGAGTTTTTAGCAACACGAACATTGATGCTCCATTTTGCCAATCCTTAGCAATTGAGGCAAGTTCAGCCGCTTGCAATTTTGTCCGTGGTAGTATCCCTCGCAACACGTACCTCTTGCTTTCGTACTCAAACTCCATTGACATGGCCTTGTAGTTGATCAAAACAGGCCCTAAACTCTCGAGCCATGGAAGGCCCAGCACAACATCAAGATTGCTAATCTCCAGCCCATATAGAACTGCGTGAAACCGTACCCCTTGGACTTTAATAATCACCGCATCAAACCGCAATTGACACACCATTCGATCACCACTAGCCACCTTCACATAAATGGGAGGAATGTGCGATACATGCAACTTCAGTTCCGCGGCCTTCTTTGGGTGGACGAAATTCAAACTAGAGCCTATCAACAAGAAGCTGGATGGTGCATTGATTTATCTCACCCTCCATCCGCATAGACTTTCCCCCTACCTCCACCATGAGTGCATTTAATGAGAAAAGTGGCTCGCTTCCAGTTTGCTCCTCGTCGTATACGGGTGGCTTTTCCTCCTCATCGGTTCACAATTCAATCCACAACACCTGCGCACTCTTACATACATGCCCTCTAGTGAATTGCTCGTCGCAATTAAAGCATAGATTTTTCTCGCGACGGGCTTACATCTCCGCCCAACTCAACCGTTTTGTAAGAGGTGAAGCTGGAGTTGTTGGTTTATTACTTGGGCCAGTAGTTGCCTCGGTAGATGCTCCATTTGACGTTGATTTTGGCTGAGTTCTCGACGCTGGAGCAGTGCTACGTCGGTTGCGCGTTTGATCATCTGCATATCTCGCCAACTCAATTGCGTGCTCAAGTGTTCGGGGACGGAAAGAACGGATTTCTTTGGCTAATCCTTCATGTATCCCGGCCATGAATGCTCCTAACAAAGCTTTATCGTCCCAACGCGGTAGACAATTCATCAAACGTTCGAACTCTGATAAGTAAACTCGAAATGTACCTGTTTGCTTCAATCGGACAATTGCCTCGTCAGCTTCTTCCAACTCTGTTGCACCAAACCTCTTCATCGGCCCCTTTTCAAACCGTTCCCACGATATTCGATGGTGCCTCGTGCAATAGCATTGATACCACTGGTTTGCGTCGCCGTCAAGATGATACGACGCCCATTCAACCCATTTTCTTTCCGGTGTTTTTTGAGCCCGAAAATATTGGCGTGCACGAACAAGCCATATCCTTGGATCCTCCGAGCCATTAAACTTCGGAAAATCCATCTTACCTGTTCTATTCCATCTCCTTTTGTTATCCCCTAAACTGTCCGACCCGGAGTTTTCCTTTGAGGTCGACCCGCTCGATTCCTCGTCTGCTACTCCGGATGACTCTCCATAATCTACGAAGGGATTCCTGTCGCGTTTCTTCTTTTGCTTGGAGCTGAGACTTGCCATAAAGAGTTCCCGCAACTCATTGATGGACATCTCAATGGTTTCAAGCCGATGTTTCGTTGCCATAGTTTGCGCTCGGAGCAATTGCAATTATACGACCGCAACGAGGCTCTAGATACCAATTATTGAGATTGCTCGGGAAGCAAACTTGATCAATTGAAATACCTAGTAATCTAGTATTATGAATTCTGAAGTATGATTAACTCCCAGAATGCATAAGAGGTTTGTTCTTTTACTTCTATCCAAAGAAAGTCTTATGGCTAAACTTAAATACAACCAACCTTAAACACTAGTTCAATGAATATAGAATACCAGTGGCAAAAAATAAAAGAGTCTTCACGTCTTTCAGTTTTCTTCCGCATACTTTGAATTCGGTCGTCTAACTCGCGTGCCACGTCGAAGTCCCTGGTCCAGGTTGTCCGCACTAGGCTCAACACATCACAATATCGGGGTTAGCATTCTTCAAAACCTCCCGAACCTTCCTATGCTTTGTGCAGTCCCCGAGACCCCCAACATTAAAGCTAAGCACTTTCATCGCGAACGGTAGATAACTACCCCGTCCCCTACACCTCTTCTAATCCCTATCCCCTATCCACCATAGTTAATTGTTGATCTTAAACTCAACAATTCCCGCATCCCTTTATTAGAGTTAGTACTCTTAGTGTTTCTCCCTTTAGAGCACTACGACCCTCACCCCCCTCATGGGTCCGCAAGCCAAACTCCAATGTTTACTAGCACTTTCTCAAGATCCGGGTCATCAAAAGCATTTTCGAGTGATTTAATGCCTATAACTTGCCCCATTGGCCCATCTTCTATCGGAGTCGACTTATTCAGTCCTCGTTCGATGCTCACCGGAGTTGGTAAGATACCTCTAACTGATCTCTCAAACCTAGTATAAGTCCCTGAAAATTCATTATCAAAAAGACTCAAATAAGGACTCTTAGAAAAACTAGAACCAGGAACAGAACTTAAGTTAGGAGGACAAGAGGAAAATAAGGTATCGACCTGCTTATGGCCTACAACTTGATCATTACTCCTTGACAGATGAATACCCCGAGCCTCATCAACTCCAAATTGTACTTCGGTGGCAACCGCAACTCCTTGATCATAATCAGCTTCTACCAAGTGCAAATGTAGAGAACGTACATCCTCGTGTGCATGCAGCTGACCCATCAAAAGTTTCTCGTCAGATCCCAATTCGCCCCCACACTATCTCATCGTCTGAGTCTTCATCCTCGAACAGCCCATGAAAATTTTCCACTGATCTGCCTTAAAGTACTCTCACTAACACCATCTAAAGCTTCCAAAGCTAACTTATCCATCAAGCTGGACCCACCTGCTCCGTTCTTAACCTCTGAAACCTTTAGCAGCCCAAAATGGCTGATTTATTTGATCCTAGTGTATGAGTCCACGTAACATAGCATCAACTAGCCTTTCAATTTCAGTTGCTTTTTTCCGAGGTTGGCAAAGGATGTATATAACAGTCCTCAAAAATTAGGAGCTCTCAAATATAAACTTATATGAACCCGTCAATCCAGGCTTCCTCCCAAACTAATCGAGTTTAAAATCCTCGCCTTCTATCCAATAGGTTCCAAATAGCACCTCCAGCATTACTTTTCAAATGTTTAAATATATCAACTCCTATTTATGAATGCTATTAAAAAACATGAATTCAGTCCCCACTACAAAAGCTTTCAAAACCAAAGGCGTAAAAGGGCATCTCACGAGTTCAGTTAAATCAGAACATCTCTAAAAATAATATACCTCTGAATCTAGCGCCAACGTCACGAGACAACTAGAAGTACCATGCTCATGATACTTATCAAAAGCTCAAAAACTGAACAGAGCTACAGATACAACAGCAATTTGCCAACCACAACTTTGTTTCCATGATTACTCCGTCCATACGTAGATAAGTTTTTTGTTTCCTTTATGAAAAGCCAACCCCATACATTGTTAATAACAGTATTACTTTGCACAAATTCATTGTGTTTTAGGTTTTAAAATTTTAATAAAATTTGAAGTAAACTATAAGTAACAACTTTTATAAATCCGTAGCAGCAGTCAAAATTTGGTCAAATTATAATGAAGTCGACCAAAAAAATCAAGACAAGACCCTCCTTTGAAACCGCGGAGTATTCATTTTGTTATGTTAGCAAAACTCAACCTCAACTACAAGCTTTTCACTCTTTTTTTTTTTTTTTTTTTTTTTGTTTTTGAAGTAGCCAAAAAAAATTTGTGTATATGAATGAATCAGAAACGAATACTGTACAGGAATAAAGCGAAACTGCGTAAACATTAACATAATACGAACATAGGAGAGAAAGAAAAATAACCTATCAAATTTGACAATTGAGAGCGAAACGGAGAAGGGATAGGCGAAGGTTTTAACGCTGTGAAATGAGAGAAAGTGTTGTTGGACTTTATTGAGGAAAAGGAAAAGAGCCGACGAGAGATGTATCGAGCAGGACAGTCGTCCGCCGCCTCCAAATTCCGGCGAAAATGTGCTGTTCGCCCTATCAGTCTGCCTAAACCCTTCATTTCCGGCGAATAATCTGTGTTTTGGTTCCAAAATGTGTGCGTGTGTGTGTGGCTCTCTCTCGGTCCTCTTTTCTCTTGAGCGGAGAATCTCTTTCGAGCGGAGTGATGTACCGCCGCGGTCGAGCTTCTGGATGTGCAGTGGCGGTTGGAAGCGCGTATTGGCGCAGACAATCTGATGAGCGTCTAGCGCTAAGGTTTTATTAGGAGTAGTCGCATATATATATATATATATATATATATACTAGTGAGGGCACGGTGCAAAAAAGTAACGAATATTTTTTTTATTTTGCATAGTTATAAATACTAATTATTACTCCCTCCGTTTCGATTTAATTGTCCACGATAGTGACATGTTGTGAGAGCTTTATGTCGCTTTCAGGACAATTAAAACGAAACAGAGGGAGTATAAAATAATAATTAATATAAGAGTTAATGAATTGTAATGCTAAATATGAATAAACACTAAATATAAAATAAAACTTACTTAACTATTCATGAACATGACATTGATCGAGGCCACGGTGATAAATATATCAATGATTCACATGTTATTGATTTTTTTCTCTTGTTAAGATTCAAATAAATAATTATTTAATTTCTTGCCTAATCATAAACCCTAAATATTATCCAGCATCCAATCGTAAACCCTAAACATTATTATAAAATTAAAATTTAATTTCGCTAACACTAATTATAAACAAAATTATATATATTTTTTAAATATTTAAATTTTGAGTTTAAGGAATTTATTTAATCCTTTTTTTTATATTTTTAATAGTGAAACATAATTTTTAAAGTTAATTTCTTAGCAATAGCCCAATACAATAGTTCAATCAAAAATGGGCCCACTACCGGCCCAATTTTTCATACCTATAAACCTAAAAAACCCTTAAATTCCTCACCTTAAAACATATTCTTCTCTCCAGCTCTCCTTCCCTCAACCGACGGCTCCCCTTTGCGCCATCGCCAAGCACCGTCTCCCTTTGCTCCCCTTTCCCGCCTTCCTACTACCCATCTCAATCTCCAGCTAGCGCCTCCCACCGTTTTACCCAGCCCCACCACCATCAGCAATTTTTTGTGCGCCACCACTACCGCCTCCCTCTTCTCCCTTCTAACCATTCCCTCCCGTTAGCCTTCCACCGCCACCCATCTCTACGTACCTCCGACGTCTCCAGCAGCCCCACAACCCCGCCACCGTTTTATACGATCACCACCGGTCTGCCGCCTTCAGATCAATTTCTCCTCTCTCTCTCTCTCTCTCTCTCTCTCTCTCTCTCTCTCTCTCTCTCTCTCTCTCTCTCTCTCTCTCTC
>JAOWAN010000051.1:3624798-3643063 GCA_028566635.1 Lobelia cardinalis | reverse complement strand
ATACTTGATGAGCCATAGGTGGAGATGTAGAATCACTCTCCAAGACATACAATCCATTGCGAACTTTACCCCCACCAATCGTCTGTCCAATCGCTATGTCCCGAAAAACACAATGAGATGGAAAAAATATCACAGAACAACTTAGAGACTCAGTAAGATGCTTATCACATATAAGGTTTGAGGTAAAGGACGAAACATGTAATTCAGAGTTCAAGGTTAATTTCGGAAAACGAATAGAGCCCTTCCCAAAAATAGGTGAGAGGGATCCATCGACAACCCGAACTGTAGCATGTTCAGATGTATATAAGCTAAACAAGCTAGAAGAATGTGTCATATGATCAGAAGCACCGGAATCAATGATCCAGGAACTAGAAGATTGTATAGATGTCAACGCGGAAGCCATACCTGAGTGGGCAAAGTGAGAAGAGGTGAAAGCAGTGGAAGGAGCAGATAACAAATTGCGAATAGCTGTCATCTGAGATGGGGTCAGTGATCCTGCTGCTACTGCTATAGAGTCCGTACCAGATGTAGGAGGTTCCGCTGAAGTGAGCACTGTGCTAACGGTTCCCCCTCGATTCACGACCACGCCCACGACCACGCCCACGAAAGTGGGATACAGAAGGAAGCACCTATCACGGGTGTGCCCTGATCCCTAACAATGGTCACACAGAAGTGCGCTCATATCGCTTAAGGAGGATGTGAGTGCAGCAGGTAGGGGAGTAGCAATAAGGGTGGATCGATCAGCTTGTTCTGGATGAGAACCCATAGCAAGTCGTCGAGTTTTCTCCCCCAAAATACGAGAATGTGCAGCTCTAACATCAGGAAGTGGAACCCTTCCAGTCAATTCAGCCTTGATTGGATCATAATAACTATCAAGGCCACCAAGAAAATCAATCACCCAGTCTTCATCAACTATCCTCCGATAAGCCTGATCATCCTTTCGCTCGAAAGACACGGTAATGATCCAATTCGGTCCATAAGCCGGTAAGCTCAGAGTAATACCCAGCCAATGACCTGCCCATCCTGAACTATTGCTTAAGCTTCAAACCTGATCTCATATATCTTAGAACAATTTCCATAATGTGAGTATGTTTCTTCCGCCGAACTCCAAATCTCATGAGCGGTCTTGAGAAACAAATAACTCCTCCGGATATTAGGTTCCATTGAGTTATAGAGCCATGTCTTGACCATAGCATTGTCCGATACCCAATCATCAAACTTAGGGTCGATTTTCTCGGATAGTTTAGAGTTGCCATTAATAAATCGCTGCATTCTGTTGGCTTGAATGGAGAGTAAACACACTTCCGACCATGTTAGATAGTTTGTACCATCCAATTTAATCGAGGCTGAGTTGAGATGTGCTCCCCTACTAGCTTCATTGGAATTGGTCTTAACTTCTTCAGCCATGGTAACTCAATTTAGAAGCACTCTCAAATATTCAAACCCAATAGCAATTGAAACGAAACGAATCAACGATAAACCAACCAAATCAATGATCACACCAAGTAATCCTTATACAGCATAACTCAATGAGAAAACCAATGACAGAAGTGAAAAATGAAACGAAAAAGAGGTATACCTCTAGTACGCAGGTCTGTCCCGGAGCTAAAACACCATCAAAAACTCACCAAAACACTACAAATCCACCAGATCTGAAATCAGCATGGAAAAACGAGCCTACCCACAAAATTTGGTCGCCGAAAAGGTCGTCGGCCGCCGGAAAAGTCGCCGGAGCTCCGATCGGGCCGAAACTTTCACGCCTGGCTCAATTTTTCATGTTGATTATGATGGTGCTCTCCGATTTTCATGGGTAACTCTCTAACCTTGGTTCTAATACCAAGTCAGATTTAGCCCAAGAAATATGTTAGAAAGAGAAAGTAGATCTGAGATAAAGAGAGGGAGTAACTTTTCTGTATATTTCTTAGAATGAAAATTTTACACTTACATCTCTACTTTTACCCATATACACATATTACACTAAGCCCCCTTGAGATAAATGTTATACAATAATAACCCATTATTCCCATTACTTCTAACATAAAGCTATTGATAAGCTTTCCGGAGGTGTTAGGCACCAAGGTGGATAAGGAGAGATACCAACGGTTAGTTGTGAGCCACTAGATGCATGATCCCCACGAGCCTCAGATTATGCAATTTATCACATCTTGAGATACTTAAAGGCTATACCGGAAAGGTTTGTTATTTAAACCTCTAGATGTTCAAGGGTATACTGATTCAGATTGGGCCCGTTCTTTGGATGATAGGCATTCCACTTATGGCTATTGCACCTTCGTTGAAGGAAATTTGGTGACTGGGCGCAGCAAGAAAGAAGTTGTACTAATAGTAAGGTCCAATGTTGAGGCAGAATATAGAGTTATGGCTCTTGGTGTGAGTGAGCTCCTCTAGACTCGATCTCTTCTCGGAGGACTAGGATTCTCACCGACCGGGCCTATGAAGCTGTTTTTTGATAACAAGGCAGCTATACGCATTACCCGTGATGAGGTACAGCGTAACCGAACAAAGCATATCGAGATTGATCGGCAATTCATCAAGGAGAAGGTTTCTAATGGACTCCTTTGTATCCCTTACATAAAGACCGGTGATCAACTAGCCGATGTCTTAGCTAAGGATCTTAGTAGTAAAGTCTTTAGCCAACTTAGGCATGAGAAAAGATCTCCGCTCTAACTTGAGCAAGAGAGTTAGAAGTAATGGGAATAATAGATCAATATTGTATTGTATAGCATTTGTATCTAAGGGGATTAGTGCAATATGTATCTAAGGGGCTTAGTCTAATAGCAAATACTAAAGGGGTTAGAAATTTGATTCAAAATTAAAGTTGGGTTTTCAATAGAATGGTTTTTGTAGGGAAAAAAGAAAGTAAAATGGTAAAATTGAGTCAGCTCAAAGTACGATTGATAAAAATGACACCAGGGAAAGTTGAATGTATCGTCTCAACTTCAAGGCTGAGATGAAATGATAACAGCTCATCAACCCACACATCATTCATGGCGAGACCACAACTATTAGCAGAAAAAGAAACTCAGTTCGGTATTAAGAAATTAAATCTAGAAGGTTGATACGAAATTATCCATGTGCAGCTACGCAGGCTGTCAAGCTTACCAAGAAAAGAACGGCGAATAGCTCGTTCAAAAGTTCCCTCCCCAGTATATTGATGAGCTAAGCAATCAGATATCCGCCTCATGGCCTGAAACATAGTTGGTGCACCTGCTCCTTGAACAGAATCTGAACCAACCTGTATAACATGCGAACGATTTATTTGATCTACACAGCACGAAAAATGCTGAAAGACATTGCAATGTGTTGCGGAGAGCTAAGAGAATGCAAGTTTACATGCTTAATGAAGAGAATAACCAGATTGGTCCAATGATATCATGTGTTGAGAAGGGTAGAATTTAAGAAATACAGGACCACAAATGACCAAACACTAACAAGAAAATCACATAAATTATTCGGGCAACATGATTTCCAACAAAAACATTACCACATATCAAGTATGCATACTTAAGTCGCTCCTTATTAGCACTAGAGAAAAAATTAGTGCATGGACTACACCTAATGATTTAAATCACAACTTGTACTAGTCATGGTACAAAAGTTACTTTAAATAATAGTTGATGTAGAACATTCAGTAAGCACATAAAACTAATGAGATAGTACAATCAAATAATCAGCATGTACGCAAGCAATCACATGTTAGTTATAATAACATCTGACAATGGTCCTATGGCAATATTCATATTCATGGTAATCCTACTGAGAGATACAGGTCACACTGAGCTATAAAAGATTACCTCTTCATTATCAAAAAGAGCGACCATTCTAATTGCATGCTCACTTGATAGATCTCCAGGTTCACATGAATCTATAAGAGCTCTTAATGCACAAAAACTTGAAGCAAGATTATCTAATCTTCCAGAAAATATGAATTCATTGTTTCCCCCTCCAAGGCAACTAGGCTGGATATCACAAACATTCAACTCAATACTTGCTATGTCATCAATTCCACAGCCCAGCTCATCTGACAAAATCTGAATGAGAGAAAGTAAAAGAAAAAGAGTTCAAAACCAACAAAATGATCAAAGAAGGCCACATTGAGGACAACATTTATCGAGTTTTGATATATAAGTTACTATTGACCTAACTTAATAAAAAATAATTTCAATGAAAGATAATATGTAATGCAGATCTAGCAACATCAAGGCTGCATGTCAGTAGCATGCATAAAATGAGATAACTCAATCTTGTGCTTTACTATACAGGCTAGCTATTTCCTATGGAAAAGGAAAATTTAAACAAATCACATGAATCTGACCATGTATATATTACAAGTAATGAAAAAGGTTTAGATTATAAGTATAATATGAGAGTATAATTATTGCGCATAAACTGTGAGTGTATGTCCATAGTACTCTGAATCAAAAAACATATACAAAATTGATTGTTGTAACTAGGAACTCAAATTGTGGTGTGGAACAATTAAGTTGTAATTTACAAAGCCATGAACAATTAAGAATTATCAGTAGTCAAAAGCACATACACGTGCATTATTAAGTCTAGGTTTGGTTATATTCATGGCTTTGTGCATGAAGTTTAGGTGAGAGTTGATTTAGTAAAACTGTGTAGTTACCCAAGGGTTACATATGGTTTTCAATAGTGTATAATGGTGCTGGTTTTGCGTTCAATCTTGAATGATTGATCTCAGGCTGCCAGTATGCCAGAATATCCTTTGTTGTTGACCTTTTCATTTCCAAATTTCTCAAATTCGACAAAAATAATGTTCGAGTTTGAGTTAGGCATGATTTTTTTTGCCGTGATTGAAATATTACTCATTATAACATTAAATTTTGATGTTCCAAAATGATAAGCATGCACACACTTGTCTAAAGACTTCCAAAACTAAAACCAAAACCAAATCAAAATTTGAATTTGAATAATTTGAAATGGAAATAGGGCTTATGAACAGACTAGCTGCCAACTAAACTACTTTTGTTCTTTTTTGGAAAAAAAAAAATGCAGGCAACTACACTTTTGGTTCAACATTATAACATCCTCTTAAAGTTTGGGGTTCTATCTCAAAACCAATTAGTAATGAGAGGAGTAGCTTAGGATCTTTATTAAGTGTTTTTGAGGCTTGTTTGTACCCGATGTGGGATATGCGTCTCAATGCCCCCGCTCGGGTGTGGACGATATTGACGCTTACTACGCGGACTATTTGGTCTGTTTGGGTGGCGCTAAGGAAGAACATCATGGGCAAAAAATCAATAGATAATGAGAGGAGTGGCCCAAGATATTTATTAAGTGATTTTGAGGTTTGTTTGTATCCAATGTGGGATATGTGTCCCAATAAATCCTTTGAATATTTGTATGCTAGGCAGAGGCTCCAGAAATTCATAATCTTCCTCGAATCTAACACCACAATTTACTTCAGCAATTTCTCTGCCTTTATTATCAACATAGATTTGGAATCAGTGCAATGATTTGTGACTTCGTGACAAAAATCAGTACAAGTTACATTTTAACTTAACAAAGAAGCTACTGCTGTTGTTAATCCTGCTTCTTCCCAGTCTGCAAGTACCAAAAC
This sequence comes from Lobelia cardinalis, assembly GCA_028566635.1. NCBI lineage: Eukaryota > Viridiplantae > Streptophyta > Magnoliopsida > Asterales > Campanulaceae > Lobelia > Lobelia cardinalis. The sequence goes on along the minus strand of JAOWAN010000051.1, from coordinate 3,637,461 downwards.
TAATTTTTAAATTTAGTTGAGGCGACCAATGCACCCAGTGTTGCTATGCTGGAAAGTTGTTTTTGTATGACTTTTTTTTTCAGCTACAAAAAGCCTGAAAATAATGGGTGTCTTGAGATGCCACTGCTTTTTACGTGAAACTGAACCTCGTAGAAGATTAGGAAAAAAAAAACAACTCCAGACTGATATGCAAATGAGAGCATTTATCCAAAAATAACCCAACTGAATTCCATCTTCCCTTCTATTTGGAAAAAAATTGCTTATATCCAGCGGCAACATGATGAATGCCAAAGAATCTCTTATTCAAAGTAGGATAACCAAGAAAATATTTTACGTATTTATTTATGCTCCAGAGATTGTTCCAACCCTTATCTTTCTATATTATTATATGTATTTATTTATGTTAGTCAAGTTAGTATTTCTCAGTTCTCACGGATATTGTTATTATTGTTAATCTCATTAAGCACCTTCCACTCGGCGCTTCTCGTCAAATATTTATTAAACTAGTTAGTAGTCGCGTGCTCCGCAAAGAGTATTTTTTTCATATTTATTTTAATCAAAGAAAGTTTATTAAATATATTTACTAATTTTTTTCATACTTTCTGCTAGTAAAAAGTACATGAACATAAATAGTCTTCTCCAGACACATCAACGGATCTTCGTTGTGATATATATTTACCTCAATCACAATATATTTTGTCTTTAGTTGAATTATCTTCTCTCCCTCACGGTCAAACAGAGCACACCATAAAGTTTCTACACTATCTTACATAACTAATAATTTCACTCGATACTTAGGCAAAAAGATAAAGTAGTATTTTTTTTCCTATCTTCACTGGTTATTCGGGTTTAGGGCTTTAATTAATTCCAGAACCCGACTAATCAAGGAGATCCTTAGGATAGCTAGCCTGGACGCTATGTTGCTCTCTTTCTTAGTAATTCAGAGGAATCTTTCATGAACTTGACTTCTACCTAGAGCTTCTTCTACAATAGGTTATTCCAAAGAATTCCTAGTTCGTAATCGACGAATCTTTGCTTCGAGCAGACTATTCGCATTGACTCTTTAAGGGCATTCCATAAAGAGCTGTTATTTCATATCAATAAACCAAAATATTAGATTTAAATTATCCAATTCAAATTAACTAATATCAATTAGTATTCTATTTCAGAACTAATTGATATAGATTAACATGTATATTGTATACATTAATATATATGACTTCTTAGATATTATTTTATACATACACATATATATATATATATATATATCTTAGAAAGGTGCGTATTCTATTTCATAACTTCTATTATTAGTAATAGCTATTAAAAAAGAGTAATATTCTAGCAGCATTTTATTCCATTACTAATATGATTAGTTATATAGTTATCAAAATAGAATAGTATTCTATGCATTACTAATATGATTAATTATAGTTATTTAAATAGAATAGTATTCTATTTCATTACTAATGTGATTAGTTATAGTTATTAGCTATTGGTAAAAAAATTATTTCGGAAAAGTAGGACTGTGTAGTGGTTTGTTATTCAAGTTTTAGTTAAAGGTGATTATGTGTCAATTCCACAGGCTCCTTACCAACTTTAATCTATATAGCAGAGAGATTTGTACGTTGGACAACCCAGTCTCACCACAAGAATCATATTGTCATCAATGATACAGTGCTCCTCCCCCCCCCCCACCTCACAACCCAAAGGAATAATAATAATAATAATAATAATAATAATAATAATAATAATAATAATAATAGTAATAATAATAATAATAAAATAATAGTAGTAGTAGTAGTAGTAATAATAATAACAATAATAATATGAAGAAGAAGAAGAAGAAGAAGAAGAATTAAAACAATTAATTAAAAATGATAATAATAATAATACACTGGTTGATATCTGATCAGAAAAGAAAGTGTACCTGCATAAGTAAAGGGTGGTGAGAATCTTTTGAAGATGATGAATTCTTTTTCTCTTTGGACTCGATAGATGCATCTTCAACTCTTGTTGCCAGCAGCGGCACGAGGTGAGTCTCCAAATTTGGCTTAAACCCGTCCTTGTTCACTGTGCTATACAACCATAACAGCAAATTTGCAACAGAAGTTAATATGAGTAGTCTGAAATAAAGAGATAAAAACCACAACATGCTCATCAACTTTGAGACAAAGCTCAGATTAACATCTATGATGTATTGTGTTCTTGAATTATAGAAGTTAAGAGTATAGAGTTCTACTATACTTAGACAAACTAAAGAATAGCATCAGTAGTATGGACAAGTGAGAAGCATCATTGACTTCAAGCAACAATTACTAAAAAAGAAATCCAAGGGGTTGAGTGTGTAGAGATTTCAAGATGCAGGGCGCAAGTAAAAGTTGGATTTAAATTATTAATTGGTTATCTTGTACCAGTATTAGTGTTCAGCATTACATGGTAGCTACATATCCAATAGGATTGGTTGGAGAAATCCTAGTCCAATTAGGATTATGGTTACATTGACACTAGTTTAATTAGTATCCTATTGTTATTTTAATTTACTACACATAGTCCTAGTATATTTAATGCTTCTTTTCTTATAGTTATTTCATTAATTAGGCCTACTCCATGTAGGTTTAGATTTTACTCTTGCCTTAAATGCTAATGCAATCCCCCATCGTTTAATTAGAATCAGTAAATATTGTTGAGTAAAGCTTTTGCCAAAAGTGGCCCATGGCTGAGTCTCTTGCAAGGGTAAGCTTCCTTCTCCTCTATTCCCTCCTTTTGTCCCTCGTGTGCTGCGTTCTCTTAGGCTATGGATTACAGGAACAAATATAGTTGAATTCTTCTCTGTGTGCACGTACAAGTATCCGCAGTGCAGCAGATATGTGATCTTTTAAGTTTTGTGTGTGCTAAATAAATGCAAAGAAGAAATATATACAATTACCTCATACTCAAACAACCCTCCATCTGCTTTGAGAAAAGGACATACCAAAACTAATCACATGTAGCATTAACCATAGTTCTATATATGAACAAAAGAAAATTTGGAGAATTATATTGATTGATGCATGGAATGAACTTGTTTAATCTTCAAGGGGGTTGGAAGCAAACACACCGATCAAGATGAATTGCGAGTGTAGGAACTCGTAGCAGAGGCCTCTTTACTTTGACAAGTTTGTGCACAAAGGAACCATCCTCACCTCTGACTATGACCCTTCCAGCAAGACTAAGATCCCTATCAAACCAAGTGTGCCATAAACCACCCCCATATGTTTGCACATTCACCATGAGATAGTTAGATTTCGATGAGGCAGACTTTGGTTTTAGTTTCAGGCATGGGCTATCTGTGTGAGCAGCAATAATATGAAAACCGTTGCCACTAGAGTACCTGAAAAACAGAGAAAACCAAATATTAACCTGGAAAAGAAGTAGACAGCCATTAACATTAAATTTCAACTTTAAAAACTGACGATATTTAGACCTAGAAAGCAAATATAGGACAATAAAAACATGCTTGATTATTGTTTCAATTTTGAGTGAACCTAGAAATTTGGAATGTTACTTGTTTGGCCTCATTTCTTGAATCAAATTTGCTTACCTAAACCCTAAGTTCAATTTTGAGCGAACTTAGAAAATTGGAATGTTTCTTGATTTTTATTTCTTCTTTTATCTACCTATATATCTATCTATGCTGTCATCCAAAATCATCAAGAAAATCTCTGTTGTCATGGCCAACAGGATAAGGGGCCGATTAGATATGAACAGAGGGCCATCTCCTGCTTTGAAATTTGCAGCTCCGATGATCAAAAAAAATTCAAGGCAATGTATGACGAGTTTATGTACTCTATTTCTCCTCTTTCCAACAAGTTGCCACACTAAAGCAAGATTGAGGCTTCGCCGATGACCTCAGTAGGACAACTAATTAATGATGTTTCATGGTTGCTAATATCTGCAGCCACTTTGGATCAGATTTAATTTCAGCTTTGTTGGTTTTCTGTTTCTTTTTTCTCCTTGAAGGATGAAATTTGAACTGCTGGAAAAGATACAAGAAAAGTTTAAGATAAAAGAGATCCAAAAGATAGAAACAGACAACGGTATCAAATGTATCACTAATGGTATATTCTGGATAGTCAAATACTAGAAATGAACAGAAATAGAAAAATGTCTATGTTTTGTGGTATAGAAATGAAAATAAAAAATAAGAACCAAATGCTACCTAAAAACCAATACCGTATTATTTTGTAAGGACATGCAGGCAGGATGCTATCGAACAAATTTTTTTCTTCACCACAAAAAGTAGGTGAGAGAGATGAAGAAAATCACTGGGAGAGATTTAGTCCGTAATATTTACTGCTGTTGCAAGTCACAAATATCTGTTCAAATCAATGAGCTCAAAAGTACACAAGCCTTTGCTGTAGTCTTTCAACCGACCAGATATGTTCCCAAGGAGTCTAAAGAGATTATCAGTTCACTCACTTTTCCCCAATGGCAAAAGCAACCAAACAGGACATGTTTCGTGTGAAGAAGTAACGTCCACCAGGTTTGAGATCCCATTCATCATTCTCACTCAGTAAATGGAATCCAGCAGCAATCAGTTGTAGTTTTGCTTCAGCTTTAGAAGATGATAGAAAAAAGCTTGTGAGAATAAATCATCACATCACCACCTCCTACAAGTTATGCCTTGCTGCAGGGGTCATGTAGAATGAGAGAAAAAAACAATAGAAATACTGCCGCATGTCAAAATTAAACATAAAATGATGTTTACTACATCTCCAAGAAGTTGACACCAAGTCAAAATGCCGAATAATTTTGACAACAAGAGGGTGACACACGATACATTTTAAAAGGGAAACTATATCATTCATTACAGTCTTATATAAGTCGACTCGGTGTATTGCATGGATTCCTCATTTCGTTGCTCCATATAATGCCTAAACTGTTGATTTGCAAGAACATTTGGGGGCAGATTTGATTTAATTAATGAAATTTCAGGTTTTTTATTTTTTGTTTTCTCCATTCTTGATTTATATTGCATTAAAATATCACTTATACATTATTTCTCCATCAACATCAATTCAAACAAAAACTTACACCATTTAATACTTTATTTCAAATATTCCAACTTTTTCAGGCAAAAACTTGCATCAAATCACAACTTTATTTCAAAATCCCTACTTTTTCTCACTTCACTCCTTTACTTCAAAAATTCCTACTTTTTCAGACAGATTTGATGTGTGGGTCAATATGTTTTTAATACTTTTTTTCAATTTACATAACTCATAAACAATTTTCTCTCATAATTTAATACATTCTGGAGAAAAAATAGCATCCAATCCGCACCTTAACCTTCATATGAGTTTTTCGCTATGACTAAATTTTGAAGTACAAATGCTATGGAAGTTTTTTTGTCATTGTCAAAACAGGTAGGAGCTTCAGCTTAGAAGTACAGACACTTTTTGAGCCACGATGTCACTGCGGTTGAACAGCAATGCATTCCAATGCAGCACTATTGATGTATGTACAGTTGGAGTCTCAATACAAATTGATGGAATTATGATCGCTAGCATGGGTACTAAGCATAGCTGCATACACAAAGCATTCTAGCAATCACTTTAGCTGCAATCGCTTCTACAAATAAGGGGATCTATATAACAAGTAATATCAGAGAAGTTCATAAAATGCACTCCATTCAAGATGTGTTTTACAAAATCTCTTTATAAGGAAAATATATTCGGAAATTTAAGTAACGAGATTCTCAGCCTGATTGCCAGTAGGTGAGAAAGATTTTATCATTCATGACCTTAATAACAATTGCAAAATAATTCTAGTTGTGAATAAGGGGCACGGTCTACATCACGCTTGCAAACTATCTAGGGCATCTGGAGCCAAACTATTGTCTAAACATATGAAACTTTTTCCTCAATTCAGACTATAGATGCATCTTAGCTTCTAAATGTTCTGACAATCCATGTAGTGATAATTGGAGAGCATGCTCGATAAAAGATCAAAGTCAACTAATTCCCTGGTCTTTCTATTTTGGTTACTTATAATAGAACATTGATTGTATCAATGTTATGCTTACGTTATTGTTAAGTTAGCATTTTATTTTATATTTGTTATTATATTTTCTTAACAGCTAGTATACTTTATTCATCAGATCTATATGGTCCTATACTTTGAACTGTTTTTTGGGATTTGATTCTTGTTTTAGATAGAGAATTAAATTCCATGCACAAAGCATACTTAGACAGAGTAAAATACATGGAAGTGATTTGTTCTACTTCGAACATATTTCCTGGTGGAAAAGCTGTACTTAAAGGCATATTTGAATATAAAATTTTTATCTAACTTGGTTGGATAGAATGTTTAATCAAAATTTAGTGTTAGTAATAAACCTTACATTATTAAAATTACTTTAGAATACTTGAAGGAGATAGAATGAAATTTTTCGTATTACTGAGTGAACATAAGCAAAGAGACATCAATGATCCAACATCAAATCCAATCCACTAATAAAATGTTGAGGTCCAGTTCTTCTTACTAGTCTAAATTTTGTCTTTTAACAAAAATAACTGGGGCCATTACAAAACTGTTGAGTTGCAACACAATACAGAAGCTATGTAACAGTCCATTAAGTAAACAACCAATTTTTAATAGCAAACTTATGCGTCGACCATGACTAAAGACTCAGCCCAACAACTGCCGCCAAAAGAAAACAATTTCAGATTCCCAATTACAGCCAACTCATCTGTTTTGCAGCCCACTTCTGCAATGAAGCATGTGAAGAAAAAGTCTCTGACTACTTGAGAGTGAACTTGAATCAGAAATTATACTAATAAATTTCAATTAACACACTCCCTTCCTGTCCCATTTAAACCCTTCTCTCTTTTTTACTTCGCCTAAGATATATGAGTTCTTCAAATTAAGATGGTGACGGCCATGTTACTCTAAATTCAACCCTCTAATCCATCACAAATTAAATGATTCATGTTATCAAGAAGTTATGTCATACTGATCACTCTCAAAGGCAGTAATATGTTCATCTAAAATGTTGTTTGACGTTTCTCCATGTTAGAAAGTCAAACATCTAGTGATTTAAAATGGATTTACATAAATGCAATGATAATTAAAGCTTAAAATAGATTTGAAAAAAAAAAAACTATAAGCCTACTTTTTGAAACAAGATCCTTCTAGTGGAATGCTCCAAATAGAAAATAAGACTCATTGAGTCGCTCGGAGCCAAGTATCACCTAATGAATCATATATAATATTGAACTCATAAGCACATCAAAAATTAACACTAAAATGGTTCATAGAGAAGTACAGTGTGAATATATGAAGAAAAGGCATCGAGGTGGTTGATTGGGGTACGATACCGGTAGCATGAAACTGAGTCCAAGACTCATTAAGATAGTCCAGTAGGTCCCCTACTATCGATAAACTCGGAGCAGTACTTGATGAATCCTGCCATGAAATTGAAAAATAAAAAACAAACAGAAAAAGGAAACTCATTATTTTAAGATCAATATTGAATCTTTAGTTTAACATGTGCCCTTCAAATTGCATCAAAGTGACAGCTAATTTCAAAAATTGTACGGGCATATACAGTCATACATACGAGAGTAATGCTAGGAATGACAAAAAGATTACAAAATTACGGGTTACAACATCAGGTGTCTAGCAATGATCTTGTAAACTGAAATTTTGTAACCTTTTTGTGATCCCCTACCATTGCTCTACATACAAAAAACAAACATACTCCCTTCTCCGTGGACACAGCATTGATATAAAAATCAAAATCCAAAATCCAACATCCATTTATTCAATTGTAGCCAGTAAAATTGCAATGACCGCCCATCTTCAAAATTTTAGCAACACCCAGTATAAATAAACTCCCTCCGCCTCAACCGAAAGAGTCCACTTTCAATTTTTAAGTTAAATCAAAATTTAACGTACTTCTGTTACACTTTTGTTAATAGAATCTTAATCATTAGAAACATTTTCAAATACCATGAAATTAAATTTTGCATTTGTCACGAAACGGATGCATTTACATAAATCATAGGTCAAAATGATCAAAAAGTCAAAATTTGACTGGAATGGTGAGAGTATAAATTTAAGCGAACTAGAGAGTGGTAGAGTATGAATGATGGGTTAGACCTTGAGAATTGAGTCTTGGACGGAGCAGAGTGTTGGAGCGATGGTGGATAGCTTACGGAGAGTAGTGGTGCGGTTAAATAGAGAATTAGGGGTGGAGAATTTTGGTGACAGGATTGATGACGAGGGTTTCAGTATGAGAGATGATTGCTGGAGTATTTGGAAGTGGAGCCGAGCCATGGCCGCCATTTCCAGTGTGTGTGTGTATCGGCCCGGAAGTTAGAATTGAGGAGAGTTACGGAGTGAAGAGCTGGAGATGAGGCTGACCTGGCTGGATGTAGGTCCCGGGATTTTCCAGATAATCTGACCAGCGCTGAGTGCTCGGTTCTATTAGGAGCGTCCAATATACATATATGTTATAAATTATATACATATACGTGTTATAAAATGCACATATTAATTATATCACGTATATGTGCATAATTAATATATGCATTTTATAATATATATATGTGTATAATTTATAATATATATGTGCATTGAGCGCTCTTAATATAAACAAGCGCCGAGGTGCTCATTAAAATTTGTAGGGATTTTCTTCCCTGCACAAAAACAAAAGGCAATTTTCACTAGGTATGTTTTTAATTTATAGTGCAACTAGTTATTCCCTTCTGTATTATTTTTTTTAATTAAAAGTATCGTTTGAAAAAATAGGTGAATATAAAAGAAAAATTGGATGAAATGTGAAAAAATAAAATTAAAAAATTGGAAGAAGTGTAAAAATATCATTAATTAGATGCATAAGTGTCACACAATTGCTTCTAATAATATGGAGTGTATATATTTGTGTTTATAGGCACACTAGCGTAAAACTCGTTCAAAAGAAGTATTCACCTACTCCACATTCTCACTTCCACGTTCCCAACCCCCCACACAGGTTCACTGCCCTTTTTGTTTTCTTGTCGGATGAAATGCATTATTGAAGCTCCATCACCGTTAGATTAAGTAAATTACAGCTATTGGATCAAAAAATTCCTTTTCATTACTGTTCATTCCCAAGTTGCATTTATACTATAGATGTGGTGTATTTTTTTAAAATGAAATGTATTACCTAAAAATTAAAGAAATATGAAAATAATTTAGTGAAATATGAAAATAATTCAAAATACTAAGACTTTGGAAAAATAAATTTGAAATTTTAAAAAATTTGGGAAGGAATGCATAAAATAGAGAGTTGATTAGACATCTAAGTGTCACCTCAATTTCCTTCTTTTATACCATAGGCGAAATTGCTAGCATGCGGATGTTCGTATATGCGTACGCTTACGAGTATTTGGTAAAAAGTTATATTTTATTAGTAAGTTATTATAACTTTTTGGTAACTTGTTAGTAAAAATGACAAGTACCGCTTAGTGGCATTGGTCCAAACTCGCTAGCGGTTTTGAAAACTTGTACGGACGGTTACCTAATACAGTAACCAATTTAATATTTTTATATTGATTTCATTGGGTGTAATACAGTGTACCCATTTTCGGTCTATAATTTTAATTTTTCTGTTCAAGTAAAAATTTTAAAAACATACTTCATTTTTTTTAATAATGCGTACCGCTCAATGTAAGTATTTTAATTAAGCAGCGTTATAAAAAAATTTAGCAAGAATTAGTTAAAATATAAATAAAATCACTACCATAACTATGTTTCGTCGCCATATAACTAAATTATCGTCGCTTACAAATCTCTTACAACTTTTTTGTTACATTTGTTTTAAAAACAATTATAAAAATTTGGTAAAACGTTATATGATTTTTGGTAAAATATTACGTGACGACGGTAAATTGCAATGTTATGACTCTTTGGTAAATAGTTATTTCTTTTGAGTAATATGTTATACCTTTTTGGTATAAAAGTATTATAAATCACTGCCAATTATTTTAAAATAATTATTTTAATGATAAAGAGCAAGATAAATGTAATTTATTATTTTAATATATTGTATTAACGTTTGGTTTAGAAATTATATCAAATTGCATTGTATTTATTTTTTTGAATATTTTAATGTCTGTAAATAATGTACAAGGTAAGTGAATTGGCAAATGTGATTTCTATTTGAGAATTTCTATAAAGAACATGTCAAAGTCATGAGAGTGGTAATAATCACAAGATAATGCATGATCTCATGTGTTCATCTCAACAATCTCCTCAAGAAGATGTACTTCCTAATTTTTAGGCACCCTTAAGAATACAAATCTACCTTATTATTTAAAAATTATCCAAAGAAAGGAGATAAGAGAAGTAATGAATTATCAACATAAAAAATAAAAAAAGGTAAATAAGATAAATATTGAAAGTAAAATCCTACTCTCAACACTTTAGAGATTATATATCATATAGATCTAAAAGTTCATGCATGGTAGTTCATTCAAACACATCATATATCTAATTAATGGATAATTTATATCCCCTTGGTCCATGTTGATAAGTATTCATGCCCAAATTTCATTATTTTACCTACAAAAAAGATGTTACACTTGTCAATATATTTTTCAAGTGTTACATGGTCATGATCATGCCATGGAGACAAAGGAGAACACATTGCTCATGGCAAGGGCAAAATGATCACTACATATAATAAATGTTGAAATAATTCCTACTACCAACCAAAGAAGGAGATAAGAGAAGTAAAGATCTATCAAAACAAGAAATAAGAAAAGATAAAAAATACAAAATTTGGGGATATAATTCATCTTCCAATACTTTAGTTACATATCATGTAGATCTTAAGACAGTTTTACCTTAGAAATAAAATTAAATATCAAACATGCCCATGTCCACAATAGACACGCCTGTGTCGAGCAGTCTGTAAGTATTTATGTAATTTTACTTATACGTCATAACATTTTACCAATATATTGTAACATTTATCTTTGATGTAAGTTGTTCAAAAGATCAACACGCATGTGTCTCGCTTACGACACGGTCGTGTTACTCCTAAACTTAGAAATAAAATTATAAAATGAGACACACCCGTGACCACAACAGACACGCTCATGTCGAGCAATCTGTCAAAATTTATTTAACATTTTAGTGGTACGTCGTAACATTTTACCAGTTTGTCATAAAATTTTACCTATAGGTCATAAGATTTGTCTTTGTTGTAAGTTGCTCAGAAGACTAACACGCTTGTGTCTTTCTAATGAACACTCCCGTTTCACCGCTAGACTTAGAAATAAAATTGTAATATCAGACACGCCCATGTTCCCAACAGATATGCCCGTGTCGAGCAATCTTTCAAAATTTATTTAACATTTTAATAGTATGTCGTAACATTTTACCAGTTTGTCATACGATTTTACCAATAGGTTGTAAAATTTGTCTTTGCTGTAAATTGCTCATAAGACTAACACGCTTGTGTCTTGCTAACGAACACGTCCGTTTCACCACTAGACTTAGAAATAAAATTGAAATATCAAACACGCCCATGTTCCCAAAAGACATGCCCGTATCGAGCAATGTGTCAAAATTTATATATATTTATAAACACGTCGTAACATTTTATCAGTATGTGGTAAGATTTTATCAGTAGGCTGTAACGAGACCTGAAATATCCGAAGAAAAATCTGAAGATGGGTTTGATAGAATAGTCGATATCGCATCTGGATTAGCTGATTTTAACATCTTCCTTTCTTTTCAAAACCCTAAGTAAATAACCAGACGAATTCACAACAAATTTATTTTCTACACAAATCTATATGTCCTCTCTCTCTCTCTCGATCTATAAAAGTAGGAGAATTTTGTGTTGGATGGGGTGGGGGTAGGAGGTAAGCCTGTCAATTTGGGTTAAATGGGTTGTAATGGATTGAGTTACAATAAATAACAGGTTGTAATTGGTTCAACCTATTATAACCCATTTAATTAACCAATCAATTCAATTATGTAATAAATAGGTTAAGTTAAAATTAAATTATCATTTGAATACTCTTTCGTACAAAAAAATATTTTTTACATACTCTAATATACAATTTTATAATTAAATAGGTTGAAACGGATTAAGCTGTTTAGCAGGTTAAAATGGGTTAATGGGTAACAAATTGACAGGCCTAGTAGGAGGTGATGGGAGAACACGTTCGATTGTACGAATTTAGGGATTAGGGTTTTGATTTGAGAATAGAGAGAAATCGAGAGATTTAGGAATTAGGGTTTTTATTTGAGAATTTTTTGGAGAGGGAATGAGATTACAGAGAGACAACGAGAGTGAGAGAATGAGAGAAATTGTTGCTGCTGCTACCTGATGCCGTCGTCATCGATGAGGAAGAAGAACAGAAATTAGAAGATGGAGGGAGTTGAAAGAGAGAATTAGAGAGAGGTTAGAGAGAGAGAGAGAACGAGAGAATGAGAGGGAGGAGAGTCAACAGGAATGAGAAAAGGGGGTTATCTCACTTACCGTTTCATTCGTCAGCCAGTCACATAGGCAGGTTAGTGAAAAAAGGGTGGTTTCGTCATGTTACAATGTGAAATTGTCAATGGCTTGCGAAAACAGAAAGAAAATGTTACCTCAAATGTTAGGAACACTTCAGGTAACACTAG
>JAOWAN010000051.1:3571907-3604167 GCA_028566635.1 Lobelia cardinalis | reverse complement strand
ACCTCATAAAATAATAAGCTCGCAAATAAATTTAATGCCTACCATTAAATAATAAGGGAGAATATATCTCAAGCATGATTAATTTTAGTTGAATTTAATCACAATAATAATAGCCCATATATAAAAATAATTTGAGTTTGTAAAACAAAACTCAATTTGGCCAAAATTATTTCCAATTAAACTCGCACAAAATAAATTAATGAAAAGTATAAAATAATCAAGAAAAATAAATTTTCGACTATGCTCAAAGATTAATTGAAAATATAATAATTTAATTGGCTGAAAAACAGTTTTTGAATGTGGCAAAAAAAAATCGTTAATTGAATGAGTTAGAAAAAAAAACTCAAATAAGCCCAAGGATGATTGTTAAATAATCCTAAAAATTGTTTAATAGTGGCCCAATAACAGTTTATTTAACTGTTTAACAAAACAGTCCAGAACTTAGCCCAAAAAAAATGAAGGGGACTAGAGCCCAAAATGGCAGCAGCCAAGGGCGCCAAAGGCAGCCCAAGGCGCGGCCCAACTAGCTGCAGCCAAGGGCGCCTTAGGTGGCCCAAGGGCGCGTGGGCTGGGCCTGTTGGGCGTGTGCCTTGGCGGATCGAGCGCAAAGAGGAGCGGCCCAGAAATGGAGAGGGGCGCAGCCCAAAGCGCGGTTTGCGCGGACGGGCTCAGATCCGAGGGTGGGTGGACCGGGTATGGTTAGTTCAAACGGGTAGGGATTCTAACTCGGGAAGCTATACCGGGTTGCGCCGCCGGGCTGCGATCGCCGGTCGGGTCGCCGGCCAATGCTCCCTCCTTCGATCACCGTTGGGGATGAAATTTATACCGATTTGATCGGTTTTTCGAGGTGATCAAAACCCATATCCAATTTCATCAAAAGATGCAATTTCTGGGCGAGAATATTGAGCCCGTATATTGGGTGTTCAACCCGTGAGTAGCCGGCCGAGTTTTTCAATGCCGGCGGCTCATCCGGCAACCTTTGGCTACAATATTTACACCGATGTGATCGATTTTTAGTGAGAGACAAAACCTCATTCTCAATTTCATCGAAAGAACTCAATTTCTGTGTGAAATAATCAAACCCATTTACGAAATACGACCATCCAGTTTCTCAACGTCGACGGCAATTCCGGCAGCCAACGGCGATGGGGAGGGTACCGATGTGATCGATTTTTCATGGGAAACAAAATCCCTAACCTCTCAACTCATGATTCGAACAAATTCAAGGTGTTAATTCAAGATCCAATTGATTTATTTAAAATTCGTTAGAAAACTAATGATTTCATTACAAACTTAACGGATCAGGATCATATTGTAAAGTAAATCTGACGAAAATAATAGATTTTTGTTGAAAAATAAATTCGATTCAGATGTATGCAATATAATCACAAGCAATATGACATATATCATGTAATCTTGAATTATGCGTTTCTAAATCGAAGGTTTCGGAAAAAAAAAAACGATTACCTTGATTACTCATCTACCAAACGATATTGGTATTGACGATTTCTCAAAATCAATCCAACGGACGAACATATCAATTCGTGCTGATAACGTGTTGTGAATGAATTCTTGTTGGATTGATGAACAATACATTATGAATAATCGTAGTGAGATAGAACGTGAAAATAAAGAACACAAAGTTTAGGGAGAGAGTGGGCCGTATTCTCATTCATGTGATGGGGGAATCAATAAATAGAGAGCCCTAGGGTTACAACTTACACAAAGAACCCTATAATATTATGTCTATCTAAAAATAGTCATCCAACTAATTATGTTTACAACAAAGTGCACATTATTTGGGGTAATCAATGAATTTATAGTTACATATCCTCAAATGTATATTATAATGTAAATATTAAGTCAGTCCTTACAAAAGTTACTTTCTATTATTTACTTTTTTTTAATTTTCTTATAACTCATCTATAATACAATTCAAGGGTGTGTGACCCTTATCAAATGAATAGTAACTATTCATCCTAATTTTCAGTGCAAGGAATGTTGGGAAAGTGTGAGAGAATTTGTTGAAAAAATGTGAAAGGAAAGGGGTGGATGGGATTGAGATTAGTAAAAAAATATATGTTTATGTGTGGGTGTGTGAGGGAGGGGGATAAAGAATATATTTGTGTGAGTGTGTGTTGGAAAGGGAAATAGAGAGAGAGAAAAAGGGATATTAAAAAATGTTATATTTTGTGTATAATTTTTTTATTTGATTTAATTAATTAAAAAATATATGTAAAATAAAAATAATTTTATCACTTTTAAATATTGCCGTATTCGAGAATACGGACTATTTGCGATTAAATATTTTGATACGCTGTGCCCTCGGATACGGACACGAGCATATTTTTATTAAATTAAAAAAATTATTTTAATAAAAAATTTTAAACATCTTACCGTGTCGCTAGTTACATATATTTGGTAATTTATAAAATATCTCTTTTTTTTATACGAGGATTGTAGTGATTTTTCGCTTACCTTCAACATCCCAAATAAATACTTAAAATAGGTTTGGGACGAAGTTGAAAAAAGTCGGATACAATAGTGATCAACTTGACTTTTCAGCCCAGGAATAAAAAACACACTGCCATTGGTTTCTTTGGAGATGGCTGGCCTTACCTTAAATAAAAAATAATTCCTTTTTTTTTTTTTTTTTTATCTTCTTTCTCCGGTCATAAATTGATTCCTCCTTAAGCCAACCCACCAACCCCCACTCTCTAACCCACCAACTCTCTAACCCACCAATTTTGCAGCTACTTTTTATTTGAATTGGATACAAAATTACATCGGAAGGAGCTTCAACATACTCTGTTCTTGCACAAATTTACAAACTTTTATTGAGTCTGCATTCCTTCAACATAGAACCAATTTCCACATTTCCCAGTCTCCCAATTTTTGTTTCAGGTTCAATCTCTCTCTCTCTCTCTCTCTCTCTCTCTCTCTCTCTCTCGTACCCTCTCTTTCCTTTTTCTTGCTCAAATTTTTTTTTCTTGCCGCACATTATTATGTAAAATTGGAGGAACCCACTTCATATATCTGTGTTTTCATGCACACAAGTGTTGAGTTTGTTCTACTGAAGTGAATTTATAAAATTCGAAGTCAAGAGAAGCAAATGAGTATGCAAAACTGGAAGTACAATAGTGGGTTGTTCTCAAGAAAGTTTTTATTTTTCTGTATCTTCGGGCTCACTTATTATTTAAATTAGGAAAAAAAGAAATGTATGTTGGTTTTGATTCTTGAGTCCACATATAAATGAAGAGATTGTCCCACTTCATATGTCTCTGCTTTTGGAATAATTTTATTGGGAATATCCCATTCCATGGATTCATTAGTTTCTTTCACCTGTACATGATACTTCTGGCACCGTAGGAGAGTTTTAGTTGAAAAGTGGAGAGAACACCAGATATAATTCTGTTAGGTATTTTTCTTGTGTTTTGTGGTTTTTGTTTTCACTTGGTAATAATCGAAGCAAAAGGTATGTAGGAGAGCAAGAATAACGGTGAGATAAAAAGGAGTTAAAATTAAGAAAAGAACCACAAAACACATAGAAAATTACATCTACAGATGACCCATTATTTAATTTTAAAAATTTTTCAAAATAAAAATTGCACCGCCTTGTAATGGATTGTTGTTTGATGGTCTTTTTCTGTTTTTCATTTTGTTCCCTAATCTCCTTGCCCCGTAGTAGTTACGGAATATCTTGGTACTGTGTGTATGCATAATTGCATATTGTTCTGCTCCAAAAACTTTAGAAGTTATTTTGGTACTGTATGTATACATAATAGTGCTTTAGAAATGGAAGTCACCAGCTAACATTGGGAGTGGTTGACCAGAATCACATCTTGTTGTTAGTTAACGACTTTTTCTTACATCCATAATAGAAATACAAGTTAGATGGAAAGGATGTGTTTGTACTATGTTGTTTCCTAGGCTCATAGCATTGTTATCAAGGTGGCTGATTTTTATTTTATCAATTTCTAGCTCCGTTGTCCACCAGGAAAAAGATCTTTACAGGGATAAAAGGTGGAACCTCATGGACAAGGCTCTCCCTCACGCAGGGTTTGGGGAAGGTGATTTCCTTGTAGGGATGTTCAGAAAACTTATACTAGGTGTTCTGTTAGTATTTATTGCATGGGCATATAAGGAGATCAGCCCTCCAGAACCCAAACTATGTGGCTCGCCTGGTGGGCCACCCGTAACAGCACCCAGAGTGATGCTTAGAGATGGCAGGCATTTGGCTTACAAAGAGCATGGTGTTCCCAATGAATCAGCCAAATATAAGATCATCTTCATTCATGGCTTTGGCTCAAGCAGACATGACCAAACAATTGTAGTTCCGGTAATACTTGATTAACAGTTGGAAACTTTCGCTGTTTATTTCTTATACTTAAATGTATCTTGCAAGACTTGGTTTCTGAATGAGCTAATGGTTGAACTTGCAGGAGCTTTTTGAGGAACTTGGGGTCTATATGGTGGCTTTTGATAGACAAGGTTATGGAGAGAGCGATCCAGATCCCAAGCGAACTATCAAGAGTATGGCTCTTGATATAGAAGAGCTTGCAGATCAGTTGGGGTTTGGACCCAAATTTTATGTAGTTGGTTACTCTATGGGAGGACATGGGGCTTGGGGTTGTCTACATTATATCCCTCACCGGTAAGAGAGGCTACAGCCTAAAATTGTGTTTCTTCTTTGAATGGTATTGTCTATCCTATGTGGAAATCCACATGTACCACATAATTCACTAATACATGGTCTCTATGGGTAACGCCCCAATTTGGGCCCCGACCAATTGAGACGCCAAAATACACATTTCTTGTATAAATAAATACTTGCATAGAAATTGAAGCTCTCATACTTGCATAAAGTTACCCTTACACCCCTGATTCCTCCAAAACTTTAAATACAGAACTTTCTATCAACCTCAAGGTCCAAAACAATCTAGTACTGTTACTGTCACATGTAGTTCCATCTAGGTTTTTAAAAGCTCTGCCATCTAACTCACGACCGTCTCATATGAACCTAATATGCAAGTTTGAAGACATTAGCCAACGATGGCCCAGTGAATATGTAACGACCCGAGTCCGAAATTTCGGTCTGTTACCGTCGTCCGCCCGCTGGCCCACCGAGCACCAAGGGTCCACAAGACCACCATAGGTCCGCCCAAAAGTCCATGGATAAGTTGGTGCTAAGTGGTAGGAAAGGACAACCTTATAAGGTACACCGATTTTCCACTCCCACTCCCACTCAATGTGAGATATGTGTTATCACCATAATTAGCTCACCATTTGTTTTGACTCATAAGCCCATACTATAAATTCTCTATAAAACTCTAACCTACATGCATAATATAATTGAACTCACCGTAAATTTGGGTATTATGGTAAGTACTTTTCTTCTTCCTTGTCTTAAGAAAATCCTTAATCATCGCAAAACTAAAATAAGGAAATTAAACATTATAGCTTTGTTATATCTAAGATTACTAAGTAATTATATAATCTTATTACCTTGTGAAAACCCCGTAATTGTTCTTCTTAGTTCCTTGCTTCCTACTGCTAGAATTCTCGGCTTCTCTATACTTTACGGGTATGCTAGGTTGAAAATGAAGGGAGAGGTGGTAAATATTTCTCTTATATTTCTTTCCATAATGAAGTAGAGTAGTTTGTTTAAGCCATTCACATGGCCAAGGAGGAGGTATCGTTTTTTCCTTGAAAGCATATCAGGTGACTTATGCTTCATTTATTTGTGTTTTTTGTTTTTCCTTTAATAATAAGGAAACAGTTGAATAACAATAAAAATATTGTTTGTCTTCATTGGAGCTTACCAACAACTACATGTCTAACTCAACATCTTTCATTCAATATAACAATTATTTAGTATGACCCCTGTTATTTATTTATTATTAATATTATTATTATTATTAATGTCTTTATTGCTTGTCGTTCGTTTTGGTTCGAACAATTTTTTTTTGGGGGGAACCAGGGACGTTACATGGGAGTTTTATTAATTATTGGTAAAAATACAAGGAGGAGGACAAACAAGTGGCTTACTTGAAGCCTTACCTCTGAAGAAATATACGATGTAAAGACCTGTTCTATCTTGAGAAAAATACGATGAACATCTTCCGCTAATTCCTTTAAAGACATGAATTGTATATTGAATTTATGCACATGAGCCTTAGCCGCCAAGATGTCTGCCACTCGTTACCCTCTCTGAACCTATTTTACCTCTACCCTTCACTGTTTCCAAAGTACCCGTGTCCGACACGAGACATGGTGTGGGTATATGTATGGGTGTGGCTGTATTACACTAAATTTGGTGCAAGTTTTACAATTTCAGAGAAGGTCATAGTGTCATACTCCGCAAACATTTGCTCTCAATCCCTTGTCATATATTCATATTGCCAAGAACAGCTATGAACTCCCTTCAAAACCTGCAGCGCAACTCTAAAATCCAACTGAACACATACTAAATCTAAACCCAACTCTCTACATAGAGTTAAAGTTAAACCATCTTTTAGAGCTGTGATTTCCTCTTTCATGTTGCTTCCGAAACCATAAAAATGAGAAAAAGCTGTGAGAAAGTTACCTTGTTGGTCTCTGATTATACCACCACGTGTACATTCACCATTTATAGATGAGTCACCCGTATTCAATATGTAAGCATATGGCTTGTGTCTCTCTCATTGAATCCAAGAACCTCTCCTTTAGGTAGCTGACCGCACCTCTAAGCCAAGAGCTTGGGTATTAATAATACCCAAAGAATCTAAAAGCTTTCGTGGTTTGAAAACCAAATTCATCTCTTGAAGGCACACTTTATTTCGTGGTCTGAATAGATATATATACTCCATTCTAATAATATATCTGAATAATAACAACACTGACAAGATATTTACACATTTATTATATTTAAATTAAATAAAATAAGCATTTGAATTTCAATTACGTAAATATGGGGTCTCACACTATGTGTTATGTTAGTTCTCCAGTCTTTATCAAACAATCAACTGTAAATGAATATATGCTTCTCAACTGATCCAAACACCTTGATTTTAGCTTCTTGTTGAGGATTTTCTTGCATTGCCCTTTGGCTTATATACTTGAAATTGATGCTTGTAGGTTGGCAGGAGTAACATTACTCACTCCAGTTGTTAACTACTGGTGGCCTGGTTTGCCTGCAAATTTATCAACACCGGCATACTACAATCAATTCCCAGAAGACCAATGGGCACTTCGTGTTGGTCACTATGCCCCATGGCTCGTTCACTGGTGGAACACTCAAAACTGGTTTCCTTACTCCAGTGTTATTGCTGGAAGAGCTAAATTGAACAGCCAGGATCAGGAAATATTCAAACTTGCTGCAGGAAGGTTTCAGAAGCAAATGGTAACATGCTTTTCCCCCTTTTAGCGAATGTACAAGCTCTGTATTTATTGAAGTATTTTTCCATCTTGAAGTTGTACACACTGGAGATCTATGAATGGTTTGTGTTTTTAAGTCTATTACCTGCAATTTACAAAAGCATATTATTGTTCTTTCCTGGATCAAGCCACACGGTTATTAGAGTCAGATACTACTTCTAGTTTTGTGAAAATATTGCTTCAATCTGTTATTTCAACGTGAAATATGTGCAGAAAGTACTTGACATTATTGTGTTAGGTGCTTTATTTTCTTTTCTTTAATTTTACTCGGTTTTAATATTTTATTTCTTAGGTTTATCATGAGATAAAAGAAATTAGTGTATTAACTTCCATTAATATGTGATTTATGTGGAATAAATATAATGGCCTCATCTCCTGGCACAGGAATATGTAACACAGCAAGGCAAAATTGAGTCTATTCATCGGGACTTGAAGGTTGCATTTGGGACATGGGAATTCGAACCAATGGATATCAAGAATCCTTTCCCTAACAATGAAGGTCATGTTCATCTATGGCAGGGAGATGAAGACGGTCTTGTCCCTGTTACTCTCCAGCGGTATATTGCTGAAAAGCTTCCATGGATTCACTACCATGAAGTACAGGGCGGTGGTCATTTGTTTCCTCATCGCAGTGATCTAAAAGAGGTTATTGTTAAGACACTTCTGCTAGGGGACCAGACTTCTATTGCAGACGAGTCCCCAAACACTCTTTCTCAGTGACTTGGGCTATAGTCTATAGATTGTAGCTTTTTAATTTAGATTCCAATCCTGGATGTTAGAAAACCAGTTTTACATGCGAAAAATAGTGTGAGAATCTTTTGTTTTTATATATAGTAAAACTGCCATGACATCATCCAACATCCAGTTTGCATCATCAAAACTGCCTCGCTTTGATATCACGACACTCGATGTCCTTAAGTTTGTACCATAATAGGTCTCGAATTTGAGTCCTTGTGTATGAATCAACTTACTTGGGACCCCCTGCTTTGCACACGACAGTACAGAGATGCATGAATACAGGATAGCATGGTACTAATATCTGCTAAGATCTCCTATCAAGCCCCTAATGAAGCTGAAATTGAACCCTGCACCTCTTAATGCAACAAAATGTAAATCTGAGGGTACTCAAATGATTGACTTAACCCAAGAATTTATTCATTTATAACATTGAGAAAGGAAAAAAGAATGTATCCATGATTTCAGAGAAACCCTATAGTACATATACAAGAAGCAGTGCAACTCAAACTGCAAACTTGTAAGAATAGACAAACGAAATTATTTCAGGGTTCCCATTCAGGTACCTCTGTGAATTCAATCAACATAGATATAGTCCTATCTCATAACTCTAATAGAGCCTGAGAAAATGATACAATAAAAGTACAGAAAACAAAACTTTTTTCTCACTTAGGCAAGCCGGTGATAGGGTCGAGGAGAGCTTGACTTTCATCAGATAGCACAACTGGACCTCTCCCAGGTCTCGTGCAGATGAAGTAACTAACATCTCCTTTCGATTTATGGGTTGGAATATTATCCTTAATTTCTGGAGGTGGGGCCAATGCTTCCACATCCTTCATATTCTGAACCCCAACATCTTGTAGAATCGTCTTGTCACCAATCACATAACTAAATGGGTAAAGAGGAGTAGAAAATTGCAATTAGAAACCTCAGCCAAAGAAGTGCTATAAATGAAGCTGCAGCATCCATCCTAAAAGAAATTAAGTACTTAAAAGAGTTTTGATCTCCTTTTCAGCAAAGAATCTCATTTTATATTTAAGCCATAAACTTTCATTGTTTTTCAATTTATTTTTTACATTTCAAAATTGAAACTTTTTTCTTTCTTTCTGGGTGCCGAAGTGATTGTTATAATCATCTTTGCACCTTAATGCATCTTCCATTTATTTACATTTCACATGATGGACTTTTGGAATTGGTTCCTATATTGCATATTAGTATTGGAACAACATACCTCAAGCTCATTTATTGGTGCCTTTGCTCGCATCCCTTGGGATTACACTGTTCTTACCAACTAAATAATCTTAAAATAAGAATACTTGTATTTTAAATCAGTTACCTGTCTAAATTAGTATCTGACTGTGGCGGGAAGTGAAAAAGCAGCCTCTGTAGTAGAAGAGCAGCAGTTTTCCTGTTACGTGCAATTAGAACAGCATTTGGCCCTGCATCAAAGGTATAAGCAACCTGCACATATCTCAAAAGTTAGTTACCAAGTTTTTAATTAGCACACACAGATCCACACCAAAATACACAGTTCTCAAGCAATATCAACTCCATTGAACTCAATCTAGAGTCTGCCAACTATTTGGAGCAGCTACAAGAATTTCCCGGGAATAGCTAAATGTAGAAAAACAAAAATTAAACAGAAGAACTGCCTCTTCATAGAAGTTCCAATTTTAGCTTGTGTCTCCATATACAATGAGGCACTCGATGGATGGAGCAAACTTGGAGCACATTGGCAGGAAGGAATTATAAAAGTCCTAGACAACTAAGGAAAATCTTTCAACATCTACTGTGTTGAAGCGTTTTGTGCCAGAATGCTACTACCTCCATTTCATTACATAAGACCTTTAAGCATTTAAAGGTCTTAATTAATGTTGTTAGAAATATTAGTGAGAGAGAGTCAAAACAATTTAAGAGGGAGTTCATGTGGGACCAAGGATAATTTCAATACAGAGAACAAAAGTTACATTGATTTATGAATTCCTTAATAAGTGCGCAAAACCTTTAAAGGTCTTATATTTTGAAATGGAGTAATTGGAAGCGTTAATATTAATTGCTCAAGTTCAGTTGCACAACCTTTACTAGGCGGAGACTTCCTACTGAAAAAGTACTCTGATTTTGAATGTTTTTGATCAGCTTGATTAAACTTTAACCAAGCATTCACAATAATTATCTTGTTCTTGCAAATTTACAAAAAATGATAGTATTAATACTTTACCCAATATTATTACAATGAAGCAATTTTAGAATATAAAACATATTGTATGTTATAGATAATTTGAAAATGTCTTAGATAGACTTTTCTATAAGGGAATAGAAAGAATAATCTGAACAAAGGTAGAACATTTCAAGTGTGTAGTAAGATAGAGCAGTTGAGGGAAGATAAAAATGCCTGGATAACCTTGAGCTATTTCTGTTTGTTCTTTTTAACTTTCACTTTTCTTTATTCTTTTTCCATTTTTTTTCCTTAGCTCTTTCCCTTTTTGCTTGATGCGATACAGTCTGTTTCATTTCATTTTCCTTTTCATAGTCTTCTTTCTGGCCATTTCCGTGGACTAGTTAAGAGTGAAATATTATTTTCTCTAAAATGTGTCAAGATGGATTATAATATCATACTTCGCCATCCAATATTTCCCGGTACTCCTACACAGCATGAATTCCCTCTTATTCAAAGATCAGTCTGTGTGATCAGACAATAGCTCATACAAAAGCGAATATGTTTTCCTGTTCTAGCCTGGAGGTTTTACCAGCACACCCTTGTAGAACAATGATATAACAACCAGGTTCTTAACATCGTGAATAACCAAGGGGTTACAGATAATGAAGCTTTCAATTATGAATATCTCATATCACACAAAAAGCATGAGCAGAAAAATTACAAATGCTCTGTAATTGGACAAAAATTGGAATACAATAGGTTGGGACAAACCTGAGGTGTTCCTTCTGCCCGATTCCATTTCTCGACAATGCTGATTATCCTGGCAGGTTATCACTCCATCAAGATTAAATTTAACAAAACTGCCAATTTGAATAAGCAAATGTGAAAAAAAAAAAAAATGCCTGTGGGATGTATCATTCATGTAGAATATTGGGGGATACGTATCCAGGCAAACTGCATGAAACTGATTACTATCAGCACAAGCTAGATGTGCAAAAGATGGGAAATCACGACTTGTGATAGCATCTTCCATTTGAATAATTCGTTTGGGTACAACTTCCTGTTACATTTAGAACAAAACTGAAAATTAGCTGTAGCAGCTGAAGAAATGTCAAACTAATACTATCAGAGATACAACGATAAAAGGGGCATGAGAATTTCAACACAAGCACGAAAGGAAATAAGAGCTTAAGCCTTCTTTCAACTTTCATATCACAAAAGGCTGTTTCTTCAAAGAGAGCACACTGCTAGAGAGAAAATTTTGATTTACATCATGATGTTGGATATATGTGCTTGCTCTTTCATGGGATCCTCCACAACGTGGTTTGCATGGATGGACCACCACCCACATTCATCCGCACAATTGAGGCAAACAAGTGACTGTTCAAGCTGGACAACTGCAGCACTACGAGAGAGAAATTACCGAAGTTTAATGAAGGAAATCGAGAACTACCTTTGCTCTATGTTGTATAAGCAAACTTGTTTCAACAGTATCACGCATTCCCGATGTACTGCTTGTTTCTTTCTGGCTTGCACTTACCTGATACAAACAGAAGCAGTATTAGGAAAACAAATATCAACAGCATCCATAAAGAACCTCGTGGGCACATTGTCATTCAAGAATCAACATTAAACATCATAACCATAGTTATTAAAGGCGAAAGGTACACTGAAGCGTGAAATATGTCTGGAGCATCAGGTGTGAGGCGCAAGACGAGGTGCGGGCTTCATGCAAGTGAGGTGCAAAGTTTAAAACAGCTGAAAAGCAGTCAATAAATAAACAATTTTTAGGATCTTTGGACTGTATTACTGTCATATTAGGGCCTTTCTCAAATTAGGACTATTTTCCCCAGCAATTAGCCAATGTTGCTAGCAACCATGAAGAGTATGTACACCAAACAAACCTTTCTGATTGGACGATAAGGTTATTTCAAGAGGAGCACCTAACGAGGTTCAAGAGTGAGTTTCATGCGAGCCTCATGGCCTAGGCGCACCTCTTTTGAGTTTTAATAACTATGATCATAGCTACTACTAATTGAATAAGAAAAAAGAAACCATTGACTTTCTTCTCCTAATAGACCGAGGCAACATCACCAATTACGTAGATATCAATAATATATTTTTCAAGCACAAGGATAAAATCTATGAGCCACACCTCAACATTTCTTTTTACAGAAAATGCCATATGAAAGCCATGACACTTGTTAGCGAACAGGAACTTAGAAGCATAAAGCCATCAATTGGCGATGGCCTGATTTTTACTTCTTTCTCTGAACTCCCCCAACCCAGCCCCCCTAACATACACATGCCCGCAGTCTGAATTTCACACTTTGCATTAACATGTGAAATGAAAAAGCTGGTATGAAGGAGAACCTATTCCATGGTCATAGGCCACCATGTGGTGGTCCTCAACCAAAGTAAATTCCCCAAAATGCTAAGGTGGCATATTTTGTGAGCCCCATTTTTCTAACAAGTGCTAGAATGGCAATTTGGGAAATTTCCAGTAGTCGAGGACCCGCCACATGGGCATGCCATTTGGTGGTCCAGGACTCGGAGTATTTTCTCATTCAAAGAACATGATAGCATCATCTTTTTTCCTGTAAATAAAATTCTAATGTAGCTTCGAGAAGCCAAGAACAACAGAAATGTTTCAGTGAATTTAACAGAAAATAGTGATAGAAACGAACGATTCTCTCCATCCAAACAAACCAAAATGTTTTCCAGGAAAGGACTTGCAACAAACAGTTAATGTCACCAGCCCATCTGAGAGTGGGAGAGACAGTATCAATAGATAGAAGGGAAGGGAGTACTAGATACATCATCACCGAGGCTGAATTGGTGGGGGGGAAGCTGGGAACAAGCTCATATAAGCACCCATTACCGCAAATACAAGGTTCAGATGTTAAATGTCCTCAAACAAGACGGTGTACGCATAAAAAGTATACATACCACAGCAATAATAATTACAAGATCATCCCAATGGTTCTCATCTGCAAGTTGAACAGCAATACTGTCGCTACCATTCTCCTCCTAGACAAAATAAAAGAGGAAGAACTATTAATTCATAGGATTAAAGACCTCCATGAGAGAACCTATTAAACATTAGAGATGAATCCTACTTTTCCCATGATCCACTTGACAAATCCACCATATAAACTGCGACAAGCACTGCCTGAACCTTGCCTATACATATTCAAAGAAAAAGACAAAGATCAGAAGAATTTCCATCTCCATTATTACTCACATTAGATCCTAGATTACAGAGAAACCACACAAGAAGAAACAACGTAAGCTGATGGAAAAAATAAATTATGAGCACGGCCTGAACCTTGCCTATACATAATTCAAACAAAAAGACAAAGATTAGAAGAATTTCCATCTCCATCATTACTCATTTTAAATCCTAGATTACAGAAAAACTACAAGTAGAAACAACGTAAGCACATGGAAAAAAAAATCGTGAGCATAATTATTACATTTGCGTTCTCTCTATCTACAATGGCCCAAGATGAAAACAAGAAAAATAATGCAGATCAAGTAGCCACATATACATAGACAATTCAACTTATAAACAGTACCTTGCGATAGCAGAAAGTTGTCCGTAATCTTCTTTCAAGTTCATTAGCTTTGCAAGGGAAAAAACTGCAAATGAAACAAAAAATGATCTACAGATTCTACACGAATAAGGATATCTAGCAAACATAAGCCACCAGTAAAGATGAAGCAAAGATGTGGCTTTAATCAGAGAGATGGAGACAACAGGTAATAACAATAATGGTGACTTACAGAGAGCACAATGTCGTAGGTAAAGGAAATAATATACGGTTGATACAAATGACTACCAAACATTTAGGTTTGAATAGTGAGATTGGAATGCAGAGAGGTGAATTGCTAGCATTTCAAGTAATAAATTGGCTTTCAAAGAGCTAGAAAGTCGTATAAAAATTTCACAAGGTCCTGGTTTGAATAACTCATTGGCAACTACTTGTGTACAAAATATTGCTGTCAAGTACATAGTACAAGAATTATGTACAGTAAAAGACACCAACATTCATCATTATGGTAATTGTCAAACGAAGCAGTGATGCACACCCCTGAGGCATCATAATAAGACCAGCTGCCAAGTGCCTTTGAAACACTCATGAGAGGCCAGCAGACTAAGACCTTCTTCCTCAAGCAACTGATAAATCAATTAATTTTTTTTAAGTACTATAAAGAATTAACTTGTGCTGCCTTGAAGACATTTGAGATTCATTCACTAGATAGTTCAGGAATTTTTCAAAACCATTAAGCAACACCTAGTTGCCCCTGCGCATATAAAAATCATTAATGTATCATCTCGGGAATTTTATAACAATGAATTGCCTAAAGTACTTGCGCTGAGTTTCATTAGAGGTTCCACAATTACACTACTCGGACTGATGCCGTACCTAAGCAGGCAAGACCGGCCGCTGAGGAAGCCAAGCCAGCAGCTGTAGGGAAGTTATTATATGAAGCAATGTGCAGGTGCAATTTCTGCCAGTCTGCTTTTGTGATCTTGATACCTTTCTTCTCATCCTCAAATTCAGTGGCACGAGAGCGAATTTCCCTCAAACAACTTTGGAATCTACCTCCAGAAAGGGATATCTCCTACACTAACCAGCAAACACGAGAAAGGCCAGGAATCACCATAATGCTAAGAAAAAGACGAATTGGAGCTTACATTCCACCAAATACCAAAATTAAAATTAAAATACAGAAAGATTAATTTTTTTTGTAAGAAAACAACGCTTAACAAAGATTGACACATAAAAATCAAGACAATTAAGATTACCATAGTTTAATGCAAAACACATGAAAGGATAGAATATAACTCAACATTTATAGACATTTTTTAAAAGAAAACTTGCATGACAAAACCAGAAACTAATCAGAGTGTGTCTACCAGTTTATGAACAAATATGCTTCGTATTCCTTTCGACCTTTCTTTTGTTGCAAGTAGTATTGAAGATGCATATCAAATTGAAAAGAACATGATTTCACTAATTGCAGAAATTCAACCCAACGAACAAACTACTTCCACTGTTATCTACGAGATTCATCTCCTTAAAGTTTTATACGACAAAAACATATGGAAGTTTTTACCCTGATTAGATCCCTCAATTTGAGGAACGAAGCATCGCTATCTTTCTTTCAGTTCTCCAATTTCAAGATCCAAAGCACATTGATCCAACTCATTTACTTTTATCATTGTTCATCCATTCCTAGCAGGCCATTGCAGTATTCAACATTAAGAATCTCCTTGAAAGAAGACAATACTTCTCCCAGAAAAGGAGAGAATGCAAGAGAAGAACAAACATTATATGCCTAAGAAAATTGATCCTACTGTGCCACCAATAATCCCAAGGCCCATCTCAGTTCGGACACCCTCTAGTCAAAAAGAAGCTGGAACTCTTTCAGTAGAGTTCAGAACTAAGAAGAGGCATGAGCATTCTCAGGTTGACTGAATCATTCCATGTGAAAAGATAATGAACCTTTACCTAGTAGGCCATCGCAATATTCAACTTTAAGAATCTCCTTGAAAGAAGACAATACTTCTCCCAGAAAATGAGAGAATGCAAGAGAACAAACACTATATGCCTAAGAAAGTTGATCCTACTTTGCCTCCCATAATCCCAAGTCCCATCTCAGTTCGGACACCCTCTAGTCAAACAGAAGCTGGCACTCCATCAGTAGTTGAGAACTGAGAAGAGGCGTGAACATTCTCAGGTTGCCTGTGAATCACACTGTGAAAAGATAATGCACCATTAACTCCCAATTGATGTTTCAAGTCATATACGACACTACCTAACTTCTTGCACCCTAACATGAAACAAAACTACTCACTCTATCCCTAAAAAGTGACAATGTTTAGTTGATCATGAAAATTAAGATAAGTGACACATTATGCAAGCCAAGGCATCATAAGTGGCAACATAGATTATGCAAGATTATCAGAAAGGTTACGCTCACTCACAGTTTTCACTAGACCAATCATGCACCTTTAACTCGGAACTGACCTATCAAGGTGAGATTGGTCAAACATGAACACATACTTCCTTACGCCTCTAAATCAAAATTACCCCCACCATCCCCTAAATAAGTATCACTTTTAAGATTTTCAAAAAAGATTAAATTCGATCATTAAGTAAGGTTACTACTTCTAGTTCCAAAGAGAGACGGCTTGCAAAGTGTACACCTATTATGCAACATCCAAAAATGAATAGTGAACACTTATTTTGGAACAAAAGAGAAGTATTTATTACGGTCTACATTCCAAAACAAGTATCCTCTTTGAATTGGCAAATAATCATTTGAATTTACAAATAAGTGGTTTAATTGTGGGTCATTAAAAAAAAAGTCTGATTAAGTAAGGTACTACATTTAGGTCCAAAAAGAGAAGGTTTGGACAGTGTACACCTATTATGCAAAGAGTCCAAAAAGGACTAGTGAACACTTATTTTGAAACGAAGAGGAAGTATCTATTATGCTCTCCATTCCAAAACAAGTATCGTATCTTCTTTGAATTGGCACATAATCATTCCAAAACAAGAAATGGTGACTTCGCACCGGATCGCGTGGAATGGCAAACAATAACTCATGTAGACGATTTCTAGTGATTGTAAGGCTTTGTTGTTATTGTTTTGAAGTAAGTCTAACATCTATTATATAAGATCAAGTTGTATTACTATTCATTGAAAGTGACCTTATGAATAGTGAAAAAATTTGTTAATCTCAACCATTCAATTATTTACATCTAATGGTGGAGGAGTATGTGTAAGGTTGTGTGTTGTGGGTGAAAGAGAAGGTGTGAAGAGTGTTTGTGGTGTTGTGTGTCGCGAAGTTGTGTATCCTCTGTGGGTAAAAGAGAATGTGTGTATTTTCTTTAATAATTTTAGTTAACCAATTTTATATTATTTAAATTACTAAAATTAAATAATTTTTTATTTTAAAATATTAATAATTTTTTTCTGTATACATTTTAATTAAGTTACATATTTTTTTTTTCATTTCATGCTATCGAATATAAATATTTTTTGATTTTTTTTATAAATAATATATAATTTTAAAGTATTTAATTAAATTTGTTTTGGCACCGTGCCCTCAGCATTTTCTAGTACAATATACGCACCATAGAGTCAATTTAGCATGTTCATCTGTAAAAAAAATAATAATATGTGGCACATACAAACACTCATTCCATTGCTTCTTAAAAATGGCAATCATCACGAATGATGTATGAATGGAAGAAAGAAAGAATAGAACAAGGATCGGTGGGGATGGAATTAGTACCTTGCCATTGAGCCACATGCGATCCTGAGTGAAGGAGGGGCTGACGGAGACGGTGGTGGTTGTGCAGAGGTGATCGGGATCGAGGGTGACGCTAATGCTGTCATTGATAGGGAGTATTAGGGTTTCGTCCCTCTTCCCCCAGTACTTAATAACCGCTATGTTGGTCGGCGTCCTCCCCGTCACCATTAGCACCCATTTCTTCCCATCACACAATTCTAATTCTTCCCCCATTGTGTTGTTACCAATTCAACCGAAAGATCAATGGCGGAGAAACCCACGAGAGAGAGTGTGTGTTAGTATGAGAGAGAGAGAGAGAGAGAGAGAGAGAGAGAGGTGGGGGAAATTATAGATCTCTACCACGTTGGAAATGCGCAGATTTATATATATGGAGCTGGGAGGGAGATGAAAGGAGAAGGGACACCGACCGTTCGAGACGACTCGATTTTGCAAAAGATATAAAATTAGTGTCATTTTTAACTATTTATAAAACTTATTTTTTGTAATTAGAGAAAAAAATATTAATTGTGTACTTGAAATTTTTATAACTATTACAATTTTAGAAATAAAATCCAATTAATATGTATTTAATAGTACATTCGGTTGACTATTTCAAGATCAAATATAATATTCGCTTAAATATAGAGAATAAAATTTATTATCTCATGAATAAAATTAAAATTTTATCATCAAATTAATTTTTACATATTGAAATGTACTCATTCAATCTCATTTTTACAGTTCTTATTTATTTTTTAATTATACTTAAACTTTTTGAGAACTTGTTAATGATAGTTACTCCGTCTGTACCACTTAAAGAAAGACTTTATATTTTTTTATTTTCGATTGTTCTATTTGAAGAGTTATAATTTTTTTTTTTCGATCATCACATTTGAAAAGATTACTCTTCATTTTACAAACAACAAACATGAGCCTTATATATGTGTAATGAGGATAATTTGAGTATTTTCAACTTTTTAATTTTTTTGCTAAGTCAATTTATAATTTTAAAATGAAATGAAGGGAGAATGTATAGTGATTGATGACAGTGAGACCGAAATGAATGCTGATCGTCAATCTCATTTTCACCGCGCTACATTTCTCTCATTCTCTTTATGAAAATTTAAAATCAATCTCAGTTCTTATCCTATAAATTTATTTTTACATTTTCGGTTCTCGTACGTCACATTTCCCAATATGTTGAGATTTAACTACTTTACATAATACATATAAACTAACTTTTTAAGATATTAAATTATTATTTTACACTAAAGCTAAAGTAAGTAATAAAAATATGCCATATTAAATCATATTTCTTGAATATAAAAAAGAAAACCTTTTATATCTCTTTAAAAAGTAATCTTACATATTTTCTTATAAAAAAAGGATAGTAATGATATAAATTAAATCAACTATTTCTTGAATTAATTGTTCAATTTGGATCGTTATTCAATTTTCAGTGTTTTGGGTTAGTATGAAAATTTTCAAATTGATGTATTGCGAAGTTTGTAATTTTGGACATAAATCAAATCATTACGCTCATACTTTTAACCAACTTAGATATTTAATTATCAATCATAAATTATAAGCCAAGAAATTAAAAGAAGGGATTTACGAAAAAATATATACATATTTTTTATATTGAAATTTAATGCATTTATGAAGATTTTAATTAATTCATGAACTATAAATATGAGTCTAAGAGTAAAATAATACCATCAAACACGTAGATTAATTGGTAAGAGATTATTCTAATTTAATCAACTTCTCGAATTTAAATTTCTAGAATATGCGTAACTGAATTAAAATTTAGTAAGGACAGCTTTCTCGCTCATGTGATCATTCTGCCCCGTGATTGATTTAAAATTTTAGTTGAGGGAATACAATATTAGGTGGTATTTGGATAAATAATTGTTCGCATCCATTTTGCAATTTTTCTCATAAATTATAATAATTAAAGCAAGGGAAATTAAAAAAAAATGGTGAATTAATGAGTGAGAAAGTGATAAAAGTCTAAGCGCAGTATTCATAAAAGGGATCGACAACTACTAATCTACTACAATTTACAAATTCTAAATATTTTCTTCTATCTTTGTAATTTTACATAATATACCCTTGTGCTTTTGGAAATTTCATAACCACATGTACAAAGATTTATAAAATAAAGGGAAAATTTGAAGGAACTCATCAATTTTTAGTGTGAGGCTCATGTACTTTATTCTATGAGGTTTCACCTTCGGAACGTTAATTCGGTTGGTTTCCATCTATTATATATAAAAGATCAAAGTGAAAGAAAAATTATTGGATGAAAAATAAATTATGTTGTTAAGACTATTATACCCTTTTTAAAAAAATGACACTTATGTCCATTAATAAAAATTATTATAATAAAAGAAAAAACATTTAATAAAGTAAAAAAGTCTTAAAAATAAAAAGGAATAAAACAATTAGTAAAAAATTTAATATATTTATAAAAATATTTAAGAAAAAATATAATATTATGCAAGTTTTATAAATTAAATAAAATATTAAAATAAAGAAATAAAGTATTTTCATATAAAATGTACACAAAATATTATTACTTAATAAAATAAACAAAATACAATAATTAGGACAAATTAATATTAAATTAGATCATTATACTTGTATACAAACAAATAAGATCACTTCAAAGAAATAAAATGAAAAAAACAAACAAATTAAATAAATAAATTAAAGATTAAAAAAAAAACAAAATTCCAGATTATTTGCCCCTCCTTCTTCCATGAGTCCTTTATGACTGCTGCCGTCTTCTTCATCCGGCAATATCACTGTTTTAAAATCTTTCCATTCCAAACCATGGATTACCACCCCAAAAAATTTCATTCCCAGATCTCCCCTACTTCCCCCAAATCGAAACCCTAACTTTTTTCTCCAAACAGATTGCTACCCCCTTTCATCTTCTTCAAATTTCTCCATAGATAACACACACAAAATTTCTCCAAAAATGTGGGATTGCGCCCCACAAATCTGCAATGATGCCCATCTTCATTATAGTAAAGTTTGGCACTTCTTTAGCATTGCTAAACAAATAAATTCGACCAAAACAATTATTTAAAATTCCACTATTTACAATGTTCCCGAGCCCTATTATATTTGCAGCTTCAAGCACTGTTGCACAATCCTCATCTTCTTCCCTCACACCCACTAAAATTATGTTTCATTCCTTCGGTCCTTCCTAATGGAGAATCCCAAATTACTAATTTTTTGTCTGACTTCGAACACAGCCACTGAACGATGCCGAGGCCTAGGACCATCTGGACGACTATGTATATTTCTACGGCTTTGTCGATGATAAGTTTTCTTGTGAGATCTGGGTTTGATTTGATTTTATAATTTTGAGATCTGGGTTGTGATTTTGAGATCTGAATTTTGTGGGAACTCCACATCTTCCCACCAAGCTAGTTCTTGATCTTGGGGCTGAACAAGGTTGCTCTGCTCGAATGAAAAATGGCTCCAAAGAAAGATGTAAAGCTTCCCGTTGCAGCCAAGAAGAAATCGTAGAAGGTTGTGAATTTGAATTTTTTGATTTTTGAATTATTGATCTTTAATTCGATTTTGAATTTGGGTGTTTTAATTTCTGAAGTTTTTTATTTTTGAGCTTTTGCTGGATTATTGGGTTTGAGGAGAAGTTAAAATTTTGGGTGTTTGAATTTGTAGCCAGAGTTTGTCGTCGGACAGAAGGAAGAAGAAAGAGTTGGCTCGGTAGAAATTACACTCCCTTTTTTTCGTTAAATTCTATATGGGGGTAATTTAGTCAATTTAAATTGAATCGTTAAGAAAAATGGATGGACATTAATTATTTTGAAGGCAGGGAGGTTAAACTTCAAAAAATAAAATACATGAGGCTCCATCTAAAACCCGAAAATTACAAGGAGGTTCCTCCAAATTTTCCCAAAATAAAAAGAGCTTGTATCTTACTTGAATCTAGATTAATTAATGGTAGAAAGATCAAAGAATATTTTAGAGCGATGTACACCGATCTAACTAGTTAAATGGCTGTGATACTGACAATTTTTCCACAACAACAATTCGAATTTTGTGACAAAATGCAGAAAATATTTCATGTTGAATCATTATAATTAGTTACAAGTTGATGTGCGATGATATTATTGCCCATTTGTCATCTTCGACGTGTATTATATATTTTTTTGAAATATTAAAGACTATTATACTCGATTTAAAATATTTGAACTGTTCAAAAACCATTAAGATTCGGATCATAAATTTGATATTTAATTTTTGATGGATTTTACCATTTTCTTTCTATCATTTTTCTATTTTTTTCACTTTATATATCATATTATCAAATATCACACGATACACATTCTTGATCTCACCCTAAATGAATATGAGCACTTAATTACCATTTATCAACTTTGAGAAACCAAATTCCTTGAGTTTGGTTTTATGGATAATACCCCCTTCACAAAAAAAAAAAGAAAAAAAAGAGTTATTTATATTATATATAAATTTTTTTTCCTTTTTGAATTGTTTCAAGATAAACATCTTTCCTTTTAGGGAGCATAAAAGGATTTGTGACCTCAAACTTTTTATAAACTCATAAACCAATTATTTGCATTCCTACATTGATCGATAAAGTAAAAATAGGAATACATTCCTTAAATAATATGTCAAGTCCAATAATATTTTTATTTTAGAACGAAAGGAGTCATAAAATATATGAATTAATCCAAAGGAAAATATGACAAAGTAAAATAATTTGTTACCATAAATATCTAAAAGATACAAAGAAAGAAAGTTAGAAATATTTGTCAAAATAAAAAAATAATACTAATAAATGTAAAAATAAATAAATTGATGCACCCTTAAATATGTTTATGGTCAGTATACAAAGTTAGTTGTGGTAGTTGAATCTTGAAGTTGGGAGTTGGTGGGGTCTACCCTTTTATCAAAAGATAATTTAGATACCAATATTTGGAGGCATTCACTTGGTTTGCAGTTGGTGCAAAAGTTAAGGATTGGAATTTTGATAATTTCCCAAACAAACTGTTAGCAATTTTAAAGAATCAGCTAACAAGAAAGATATCTGTACTCTTTTGATTGTTTCATTGATTATTGCACATTATCATTAGACTCAAAGGTATATTATCACACAAGTAAAGGGTTTAATATCTGCCTCGTGTAAGGCACCTATCTCATTCTCAATTTGAACCAAACAGTTGAAGAGATGAGTAGGGTAGATTCTAAGACTACGGATGATAATTTTTTGAAATTCGATTCGAATTTGACGATGATCATTCGAAAAAAAATATTTTTTTATAATTTTTAAGATTTGATTAGATTCGGGTTTAGCTTTAGGTTTCGCTCCTCCACTCATTCATTTTGCCCTACCCAAATAGTATTATGTACAAAAAAATTTAAAATATGTACATAGTATAAACTGAAAATTGATATTTTTTTTGAGGTTGAAGTGTTTGAATTGAGTTATAAATACAATTTTTAAAAAATTTTGATTATAAGTTCAATAATTTTTTTAAAAAAAATTAAGAGGGTGTCGGGGCGGGACGACGGTTTCGGGACGAAAAGTGAGCGGGATGAAACGGGTTCGGGCGGGAAGTGAAAGGAGAGGGAAAGGGAGGGGGAGGGGTTCGGTTTTAGAGATTTCCGCACCTAATCGCCCCGTTGTCATCCCTATCTAAGATTAACTTATCATGGTTAAGTTTTTGTATTTTATACTTTTACTATTTTGTATTCTCTATAAATTATGATCCATAGTAAATTTAAACATAATTTAGTTCTACTCCCTCTGTCCAAAAAGACCTGTTCATTTCAATTGTTTTTGTCAACAAACATTAACTTTAATAAAATATTTACAAAAATTAAATTAATAATATAAATTTATAAAAATAGTTATTGAAACATTATTAGATAAATAATTACAAATTATTTCTATAATTTTATAACATTAAGTAAAATTTTGATCAAAATTGAATCTAATCGACAAAAATAAAGTAAATAGGAAGATATTTTTTTGAATAGTGTACAAAATTATTGAAGTTGCAAGAATGGTGTACCATTTTTAAAATGCAATCACTAACTCAAGGAAATCCCTAATTTTCTGAATTAATGAGACCTACTTTTGTTTGCAGTGTAGTTGCATTTTGTGTAGCTGCATGCTTCAAAATTTTCCTTTAAAAGGTACTCCATGGCTCTTCACTTTCAAATGGGGATGTTTTTTATTGCACACTATTAGGAATACTTTTCTATGCAAAATTAATTTCAAAGTGATGCTACTACACAAAATCATCGGATGCTCGTATTGAAAGAAGTAGGCTCGTAGTCAGATGATGATGATGATGATGATGATGATGATGAATTCTGATGATATGTGACTTGAAAATAACACAAAGCATCTTGAATTAGACAGAATTTATTCTGTCAAAAGCCTCTAACGTGAGAGTAAGTCTCAAGTTTAATAAAAACAAAAGAATTGACCGAAGTTTATAAGTATTTATGAGAGTAGTATACCTTTACCTTTACCTCCAAGGGTAAGA
This sequence comes from Lobelia cardinalis, assembly GCA_028566635.1. Lineage (NCBI taxonomy): Eukaryota > Viridiplantae > Streptophyta > Magnoliopsida > Asterales > Campanulaceae > Lobelia > Lobelia cardinalis. The sequence continues at coordinate 3,579,993 of JAOWAN010000051.1, read as the reverse complement.
ACTTATTTATTGTGCCTAATAGTTCAAATCATAGTATGTGGCCCAAAAAACATGATTTGTGTTAGAAAAGAAATGAAAGAGAGAAATTATGATCTGAGCGTAAATCACGAGATCCCTCATTTACCTTGTTTGACTCGGATTGGGGGCAAAGTTTACTGTCCAATATCGACATTTATGATGATTGTAATAATATTATGCTCGGTGCTAGGTGATCGTATCAATCGTACGAATCATATGCTCGTCAAGGTATAAAGACTAATAAAACACATTTCACAGCATCGACAAAATTTGACACTATTAAACCATAGAATTTCTACTAATTAACACTTCTTTTTTCAACAATTAAAATATTGAGAGCAGTATGGCACAACTGCACAAGCTATTGGAACTGTCGATCAGTGTATACTGTGCCGATGTATCCTTTCCCAAAGTTGCCATGACATCCTTTCCTGGCCATTGTCATCTCGACATCCATGGTATCTAATGCACCACGTACTCGTCATTAATACAACCTTGCTTGATTGGATTCCCAACGAGCCACCCAGAGCAACAGTTGGATCTCCACTCCAGGAGAATTAACTAACTTCATCTGTTTGCAATAGAGTTTCTTCAGCTACTTGTGTCCTCAAGCAAAATTTCCTTACCTTTCCCTCCACTGTTCAATGTACCAGTACTTAGTGATGTCCCTTGTTCACTTTGTTCCGGAATTTTTGAGTTCTCTGTAGAATGTTGCTTTTCCGCCACTATTGAGTTTGCTTTTTGGGTGTCGCTTGTATTTCCTGGCTCAGTGACTGGAGCCTCACTTCCATCGCCAATCCTTAGCCAACTGTTGTACAGATCGTCTTCTGAGTCAGGATCAATATATAGGTCTGTTCTTCAACGTTGCACTTGGAAATGTGTTAGGCATCTGGGCATGCACTTAGAGAACATGGTTTCTTGAAACCTGCTTTTTGGTACATCATGAGAGTTATAACCAGTAGCAAAAGCAAAGTCGAGCCAAAAGTGTACGTAAAGCAGCTGCAAGCTGAAAATCGGACCACGTCGAGCCAGGTTCACTTGGATCGTAGAATTTTTTTTTTATCCTCTTTGGCCCATTCCACTTTACAACTCTCTGTTGCTACATCTATAACAAGATTATCAACATCTGATCGCCATTTCTCAGATCTGAAATTAAGCACCACCCTGCCAAAATCATTACCTTGTTCTAGATCATGCATGGTCTGAAGAGAAAAGCAAACAGAAAACGATCACGATGAAAGTAGATATCATCACAAATCGCATTTCTGAACCAACCATAACTAATAAAATTTAAATTTTAACTAATTGGCTTGGAAGGAAAAGAATGTACTACTAATACAGCACGGGGTGCTAGAAACAAATAATTATTACTTACTAGCAATGAGTACTGAAATAGTAGGAGGGTCCATTATAATTCTACCGCACCGCATGTCATGCCGTAATTGAACTAATATTTGTCACCTTTTAACTTCTTTTTAACTGTCCCTACAAACAAACAAAGACCAAATATATATGCTCTTTCTTTACGACCCTAATTCCCACTTCTTAATCTCATTAAATTTTGTAACCATTTGAGCTCTCATTAATGGATACTACAACCTCCTTCTTCCTCCTCTTCTTCTTCTTGCCCTTGTTTCTACTAAGCTTCTTCCATGGTGTAGAATGCTCGGTATTCGAGCTCGAGGAGTTGTCGTGGCTAGACGAACAAGATGATGAGGTAGACATGGTCCAAAGCAGACATGATTCACTAAGAAGCTGCGATTTTAGGTCCGGAAAATGGCTCTACGATCAATCTTACCCGCTCTATGATTCGAGTTGTCCGTATTTAAGTAGTGCTGTTACTTGTCAGAAGAATGGCAGGCCCGATTCTGACTATGAAAAATGGAGGTGGAAACCTCATGGTTGTTCCATTCCAAGGTATAATACTTTAGTCTTGCAGATTCTAAGGTGCTTTGTTACTTGGTAGTGTATTCTCTAGCTATGTTATTGTTGGTAAAATGTATGGAGACATAAGGTACCACTGATCAAAATTAACTGGTGCCTTATTCAGCAATGGTACATATACTTAAAAAAAAATCAACAGAATTTCGCGTGCAATAAAGCATTGTACATTGATGTAACATAGAGTACTTGAATGCATGTCTAGGAAATTTGTGGTGATCTTTTTGTATTAATAACATTTTCCCTATTATTGTGAGCACTCTGACATGGTTTCTCTGTATTTATCCCTTGTTATTTCCATCTAATGGAAAACTACAAAAAGTTTAGGCTATTTTGCTTGATTCATTAGACCATTGTACCACAATACTATTATTGTTCAAAATCTGTAGAATACAAAATGCACCCAAGGAAACTACTGTTTTAGTGTTTTTTTTTTTAAGAATTTCTTTTTGTGGAGCTAAACTACTGCTTTGTGATGAAGGTTTGATGCATTGGAGTTTCTTGGGAGGATGAGAAGGAAAAGAATAATGCTGGTGGGTGATTCCATAATGAGAAACCAATGGGAGTCTCTTGTCTGCTTAATACAATCCGTGGTTCCGAAGGATCGCAAGAGTGTCACCTATGCTGGCCCTACCATGGCATTCCATGCCCTGGTGAGCTGCAAACATAAACATGAAAGTATATATAGTCTTTGCAAATTTTAGGTGTTAGATCTCCGAGTGTAGCTAGCTAGCCCGACGAAAGATTTACTAACCTGTTACTGATCAAGTGATTGGGCCAGGAGAATCAGCTGACGTTTACACGATGATCACCTAAGATTTTCTCTAATAATTCACTTCAGTTAAACTTTCTAAGATCTAAGGTCTTCAGAGTTTAGCCCTGCAAGAACTCAACCTAAAATTTTGGATCTCAACAGGATTATGAGGCATCAGTTGAGTTTTGTTGGGCTCCATTCCTAGTTGAATTGAAGAAAGAAAATGGAAACAAGAGGATTCTGCATCTGGATTTGATAGAAGAGAATGCAAAATACTGGAGGGGAATTGATGTTCTTGTGTTCGATTCAGCTCACTGGTGGACTCACTCTGACAGATATAGTTCGTAAGAAATTTCTCAGTACAACCTCATTCATTTTTGTTCCAACTACCAAGAAAAATCAATGGTGCAAGTAAATATGAAAGTTACTAACTATTTCAGTATTTTTTGTTCATTTTTCTTGGTTATGCAAACTCAATGTTTGATGAACTTCAGGTGGGATTTCATTATGGAAGAAAATAGGGTGTTGAGAAATTTGAATCCCATGGTTGCTTATCAGAAAGGACTCACGACGTGGGCTAAATGGGTCGATTTAAATCTAGATCCTAGGAGAACTCAAGTCATTTTTCGAAGCATGTCACCCAGGCACAACAGGTATAACACCCCTTGTTCACATGCTATAAATTGCATTGGATTGTATAGATGATTTTGATCATGAATTTCCTTTTTTTCCTCTCTCTCTCGGTTTATAGGCAAAATGGGTGGAAGTGTTATAATCAAAAGGAGCCTCTAGGGGGGTACGCTAGTCATGATACCCATGTAGCCGAATTAGTGCAAGTGCTGCAAGGGGAATTGAGAAGGATGAGTTTTCCTGTATATTTACACGATGTTACGGCTATGTCTGCTCTTAGAAAAGATGGACATCCTTCAATTTATGCTAGAGCCATGGGTCAAGAAGAGAAGCAGCACCTGAGGGACTACCCTTCTGACTGTAGCCACTGGTGCCTGCCTGGGGTACCTGATATCTGGAATGAAATGTTAAGTACCCTGCTCTAGGAAACTTTAACTAGAATGTGTATCAGTAGCAGCATGTACTAGTAATATTAGAGTCTGTAGTAGTACCAGTAGTATCTATATATCTATCGCATGTGGTACCTTGTCATTGACTTCCTTGATTATGCGAGTTGTGAGATTGGTTTGTTTGGCATTGCTAATATATTGCAAGACTATGTGGTTTCCTGACATTTTGATGCGATTTATGTATGTTCTTGTGTTCCTCTAGTATGGCAGTTGAGAAGTTCCTCTGAATGAATCTTATGTTAGCTAGGTACCAAATGATACTCGTTTATACGAAACAAGCACCGGAGATTCGATTCGATTCGATCATTTTCAGTACACTCGTATATGTATCGAATGCAATGGACTCGAGAATGTTCAAGATGAAATGGCCAGAAGTGAACAACGATCATGTATGTCTGTCAAAATGTTAACCATTAATCAATATAACTAACTTTAACCTGCTAACCAGCTCAACCCAATTAAACTCATTTAATTACAAATTTTTGTATTAAAATGTGTAAAAAATATTTTTTTTGTGTGTGAAACAATGTCCAACATGTTAATTTAACTCATTTATTACACAACTGAATTAATCGATTAATTAAATAAATTATAATAAGTTGAACCCATGCGAACCTGTTATTTATTGCGACTCAAACAATTTCAACTCATTTAACCCAAATTGATGACTTACTACCATGGTTGAAGTCCAAAAGAGACCTTAAAATTTTTGAGTCAAAATTCTAGCTTCCCTGAAAAATATTTATGTTTATTCTGCACTCATTAGAAAAATATGATGATTCTATGTTTGTTGGTTTTCTAGCAATCAACAAGCATGCATAATTAATCAAGGCAAGTAGTTAAAATGATTCTTTCTTTCTTTTTTAACTTTACAGCTCTTCCAACAGCTTGCTTAAAGCATAAGGATGTCTCATGTCTGATGACTTGCAACTAACTGCTGAGCTTTTTCCTTTTGAAGTGATGTTCTCTCACCTAATTCTCCACCTTCTAGGAATTGGTCCTCTTTTTGCTTCACTTGTGCTACTTTTGCTAGCCCTTTCTAAAAGCAGGGTTTTTGGTAGTCCTTTCTAAAAATCCCTCCTTCTAAAATGAGCGTCAATTTTGGACAACTTAAGTGATTCCAGATGAATATTTCGTATTTTAAAAAAATTATAATATTATTAATTTAGTTTCCAAATGTTATAATTTTATTGAACCAAAGGAGAGTGACTAGGCGAAAAAATTGATCATCTATTTAGGACAGAGGGGGTACAAGTTTTCGCTTCTCTGAGAAAAAGTTCATATTTTTATAACATCTGCGCTCAACAAGCGCTCCATTCTCTGATGCAACAGGAACATGGTCTCTTAGCTTAGAGTCAGATCTGAAGTTAGTCTAACAACCTACTCTCTCAGTTCCAAAAAGAGTATTAAATTATTATGTAACATCCCACATTCTTACATCAGAGGGGTGAAAATTTCGTGTGATTATTAGTGGTTCACTACTGCCCATCTAGCATCAAATTATCCATGAACTTTTGAATCGTCTGTGATGGATCGTTGATGCAGAATGCCTACTGCTGTATGTGGAGTTCATTGACAAATCATACCACTTGAACTTTGACAAAATCTTATAACCAAAATGCAAGCAAGAACTGAAAGGTAATAGTATGAAAATCAATATATTTTCTTATAATCCATGTAAAAATTATTGGTGATAAAAAAAATCCTAGACAGAGGATAAAATTCCTAGACAGGAAAGAAACAGATCAAGTTTGCACCCTACCTCAGTTCTCTTCTTCTTCTTGAGGACCAAAACGCTTCCTCATCTTGGAAACCTCCTTCCCTTTTAATCCAAAAGCCTTCTCCAACAACTGTTGATTAATACCCGATCCGAACAAAGCTGATGGCATTCTCAAAGACCCTGGATTCTGGCTGTTAAAACTTCCCAAAATTGTCGCCCTCGACTTCCCAACGTTCATCTGGAAATGTAACACACCCCTTGGGAACACCATCACCTCCCCTTTTTCAATAACTTTGGCAAAGATCCTGTTACTAGAGTCCACAAATCCCGAATAAATCTTTCCTTCTAACACATACGCAACCTCCGTTGCTCGTGGATGAACGTGTGGCACGTTGACACCACCAACCTCAAAATCAGCACGAACAAGCGACATCCCTAGCGTGTTCAATCCTGGGAACACAGTTGAAGTTACGGGGACCCCCGAGAACCCGGATCTGAATTCTCCAGGGGATTTTATACCGGAAAACACAAAATCTTCCACGGTGACCAACGAGGAGTTCCTGCATGGAGGTAGGGAATTATGAAATGAGGTATTTCTCGTGCTAGGTAAGCAGAAGTCTTGAAGTGGATCAGGATCAGAAGCCAATACTACATTGATGGTGTGGAGGGATATAAGTAGCATAACCATCATGTTGGTGGGTAACATTGTTGATTTCATAGCTAGGCTTGATCAAGAAGTGAAAAAGAAAAATATGGGATTTTAAAGAGAGTTCATAAGTCTTGAACTAGCTGCTGTTCGGTAATGAATATGCCTCAGGTAGTTTGGCACATTTGTATGGTTACCAGGAAAACACAAAAACTGCACCAAGACAGAGCTAGCTGGTGCATGAAAACAGGCAAGTTGACTTCTAAATTTCTTGCTCCCAAGTCTTGAGTCTGACACTAAATGGCAAATTGAGCGCTACTTTCTAGCCTTTTATATAGACTAGAGTTGTACCTATATTTTAATATTTTCCTTAACTCTGCTAATTAAACATAACTGGACTTTATGCTTTTAAAATCTTTCACTTATGATTTATAATGATACCAATTTATGATATTTTAAAATATGTAGCTATGTAATGTGAACTCCTTGACTCGATAGTATATTAGAAAATGGATTCGAAGTCTTCGGTAGGACATCAGAAAGTGCCAATTTACACACCTTTTGGTGTACGTTTTTGTTAGCAAAATTAGTACAAATAATATAATTAAATAAAAAAAACAACAAATTAAAAAAACGTAAAACAGTACCTCGGTTATAAACCTTACGAACGCGGATTAAAACTACGAAGGATCTCGTATTGAATACGATTTCCTTAAAGCGAAATTGTCCTTCGGTGCCTTCGGATTTCGACGGAACAATACGCCTTTCATGACTCCTTCGACTACACGATCGGTGAAGCACGAATCGACAATGCTCGAATAATGGAACATGAATTGGTTTCTGTAGCACAGAAAATGAGGCAGGGAGGAGGGAGGAGAGAAAAAAATGTTCCTGCAGAGAGGGAGGAGGAAATTCAGATTTGTTTGTTTTCCTCTAGCTCCTGACCTGATCTGATTATAAAGCCAAAAAGAGGAAGAGTCCTTCCAGATTTCGGTTTCCAATTTTTAGTTGGACTCTGAATCTGGACAGACAGATTCCTAATCAGTTACTAACTCTAACTGATAATACAGATATGTTAGTAAGTTGACGGAGTCCGTTAGTTTACTAACCGAGGTCGATTAAAAAAATTAACCCACGAGCCAAGCACTCACACACGCGCGATCGGATCGGACCGAGCCGAGCCGAGCCGACCGAACGGCGGCGGCGCACTCTTGAGAATAGAGGTCTCTAGGTCTTCCCCCTCTACAAAACTTGGATTCCCCTAAGGGCATGCTCTTAGAATCAACACAAAGGTATAAGAACTACCTTAAACTTTAGTTTTCCTCAATGTGGGATTTTTCACAAAACCCACTTCAACAAACCATCTTCAAGGTCAATTTTAGCATTCACTCTTTCGAGTATTTTTTGTCATTCGACCTTCCACATCGTAGCCCCCACATTGGAGTACACGTATTAACTCGGACCTACTCTATCGAAGTAGTGGGACCCACTATTAAAATGGCTCAAAGTTGGTGTGACACCCATTTCTCAAATGGGTGTAACCCAATTTTTCAACAATCCCCAACATGAATGATCAAATTGGCCTTACCCCCACAACTCGTCCACATGATATCTAATTGCATCAGAAAAGGTAGCCAAAGGCTTTGAACCTTCCTTAGTGGTGTACCATCAAATATGCAGGCTTTCTAGTGTGCAAAATGCCTTGAACTGTTCGTCTTTAACTGCATATCGAGACAATGGTTCCCACACAATTAGACGATCTTTCCATTGTTCTATATAATGTGCTCATATGGCCCTTAAGCACTTTCTTCCTGTCTTCATGAGTGCTTCAGAGAATTCAGTCTTTCAATTTCTTAGAACCGGCTCAGTTCCACTCATATAGGTAAGCTCATTGAGGTACCTTGCCATACCTGAGCTTATTAAGAGTT
>JAOWAN010000051.1:3558726-3571807 GCA_028566635.1 Lobelia cardinalis | reverse complement strand
TACCTCCTCCACGTTGGCTCAGGGCAGGGTCGGTGGGGGACTGCCGGGGTTGCAGTCTCAACCTTTTTTTTTTTTTTTTTAAAAGTTCAATTTCGAAAATTGAATTGTGAAAGTAGATAAATTTCTATGCTTACTCTTTACTCTTTAGTGATTAAGGGTATGACAATTTTAAATCGGATGAAACATGTCTCATTCTATGTACCATTTTATATACTACTACTCACATAATAGTAGGTCCCATTGTTATTGGGTTTCACCAATATGTTGATAGAATGGAGTAATGCTCAATTGAGCAACCCAAATTTATTGATAATCATAATAGAGTATTTATACAAAGAAATAAAGTCCTAAACCAAATAGATAAAGGATATACAATAAGTCCTAAATCAAATAGGTAAACTATATAGAGTCCAAGTGATGTTGAACGTCCATTTATTTCCTGCAAAAACACCCGGTTCAAAAAATACGACAAGGGCAAAGAACCGTGGCTTGAAGAAATCCCTTGAAGTTATTATAGAATTTTAGAGAGAAGATAGTAGAAAGAAGATAGAATTTAAAGGGAGAAAGAATAGTAGAGTAGTTTGTCCTTTGACATTTAAAAGAAAAATTGTTTAGTAGATTATACTTTAATCAAAAATTCAATGGAGGAGATTGTCTACTTGAGAAGAAAAAGAAGGAGTTTGTCCTCTTGAGGAGAGAAAAAAAAACATAAGGAGTTTGAGCTAGAGACATCCGCCATGGGAAAAAATTAATTGAGGAGATTGTCCTCTTGAGAAGAAAAGGGAGTAGTTTGTTCTCTTGAGAGAGAAAAAAAATATATAAAGGATTTGAGCTAGAGACTTCCGACATGAAAAGAAAAATTCAATCGATGAGATTGTCCTCTTGAGAAGAAAATGGAGGAGTTTGTACTCTTGAGAGAGAGAAAAAAAAAATATAAAGGATTTGAGCTAGAGATTTCTGCCATGGAGAGCGGCGACCCTAGCTAAGGTTAGGATAGGCTAGCATCAGAAGAGAAAGAGAGAATGTCCGTAGGATCAGAAGGCTCTGATACCATGATAGAATGGAGTAATGCTCAATTGAGCAATCCAAATTTATTGATAATCATAATAGAGTATTTATACAAAGAAATAAAGTCCTAAACCAAATAGGTAAAGGATATACAATAAGTCCTAAATCAAATAGGTAAACTATATAGAGTAATCTCTTACAATAATTAAGAAGATACTAAAATCATATATCTACTATAATTATAATCAATAATATCTAGATTCTTCTATATATATGAGTGGTGGTCCACTGTACCACTCCAGTGTACCACATAAACGGTATGTTCCATTGTTATTGGGTTCCACCAGTATGTGAGTGATGGCCCACTGAATGGAACATAAAATGTTTCATATAGAATGAAAGCATATTTTATAAGTGATTTTTGAGTAAAATTGAGAGGGAAAAAAAAAACTTCACATAGAATATCCCATTTGTGCTTTTGAAGGTCGCATAATCCTGGCAGGGACCATTGCATTACCCTTTCATTATTCAAGGTAGAACCAAAAATGATAACAAGTGCATGGTATGGTGAGGCATGAATGGATATAATGGATTTTAGTCCTGTAATCAACTTATACCATTCACAAACATATTGTTGTGAGCCAACTTTCTTGGATACATAGGAAATGTGTCCTTTGTGGTTTTCCGAGCATGGATGTAAAATTTCCCTGATCGGAGGCTCTCTCGCTGTCCATGGTCTCACCCTGCTAAAACCAGGTGGGAAGCCGCTGCAGCAAGGTTACGGCATTGAGATCATCTTTGCTGCAACAAACCCAAATGCCAATGGATATTGGAGCCATAAGTTATTTTATGCTGGTAAAGGGTATTATGTGACATTCCAACAATATTCCAAGCGTGTATCTCTATCCTCATATTTCATCTCTTTCCAGAAACGGGCTAACTTTGAATATGAAATATAAGGTGAAATCACAAGGAAATGAGGCTGAAACTCGAACTTGGTTCAAAATTGTGGTAACTATCCTCTTCTTTATTTTAGCCCATTTCCGAGAAAGAAAACTCACACTCAAAATTGCTTAAATGTTAAGCAAGGTTGAAAGTTCAAAGTTGTTTGCCAGCCTCTCGGTCTTGGCTGGGCAGAGTCTACAGTTTACCGGACAATAATATTTCATACTCCAATGATGTAAGCCAATTCCACCACCACCCATGATTTTTGTTTTTGCTCACCGTCAAAGTCAGAACCATATACGCTAAATTCAACTAAACAGCATAACAACAGCTGATGAGGGAGGAACAAAAGCGACGATCCTTCATGTGTAATGGCAGATTTATGTTGCCCCCCTCGGAACAATCCTGGCTCCGCCTCTGTAAGAGATGTCAATACGAGTATCATGTGTAATAGCAGATTTATCTAGAAGAGACCTGTGAAGTATTTCTACTAATCCAAAAGTAGAAATCAAAACTACCTTAAAGTCGAGTACTTTTGTGTAGCGGAATTTCCATTCAAAAAATATCACATGCGCCATTCATCTTCAATTACAAACAAGGTAACCAAATCATTTTTTTAACTTTTGGTCACAAATAACCAAGTCTTTGGCTTCAGATATAGAGCCGCAAAATGATACCAATTATCTTTTATTTATGGATTCTAAAGGGTGAGTTACAAACGGATATGAATGCAAACTCCATATCCTAGTACATTACGATCCAACCACTGCATCATGCTTTTGACGTGATTTGGTTGGCATATAATTGTACAAAATGAGTATCATGTAGACATGTAATTGATTCCTTAGTAACTATCCTCATCTGTTTCTGGTCTCCTGAGGTAGTAGCGCAGGCAATTCGTCAACACCTGCACATTCAAGCAGCACATGAGGCATAATAAAGATATATATATATATACACACACATAGAAAAGTGATCAAATACAAACCACAAATATCGTACAAATCTTATAAACATGTTATATCTAAGTTGATTTTTGTTGTATCTAATATGTGTTGTATCTTGTAATATAAAGATACAATAAAAATATACTACGATATAACAAATTAACTATAAAATTCAACAAAGTAACTAAGATACAACATGTTTACATGGAATTAATTAAAATACAACTAGTTGATTAAGATACAACAAAAATTAACCAAGATACAATTGGTTCGCACAATTTGTACGAAAAAGTGATTTGTAGCGGATTAAAACACTATGTGTGTGTGTGGAGAAAGACAGACAGAGAGACAGAGAGAGACAGAGCATAAATGCATGCTTAATGGACTATTCGAAACTCACTTAGTTTCAGATGAACTCCATGTTGATTAAAACACTTCCTACTTTAATAGGAGAAAACAAAAGTGAAAAAAGAAAAACCCTACAGATTGATTAGTTCCTCCGAGGAAATGTGAAAAGTACAGCATTGCTCATAATCAAAAGCAAAACAGCTCAAGTAGGACTACAATGTTAACTCAGTAATTAAGAGTCCATGGTTTTAAATTCCTGCAATATGCCTACACTACTGCATGTCAACTTCCTTGTGAACACCACCAAAAGATAAAGGATTACAGCAGTTTTCTCTTTCATTACAACTAGCCAAGCATTGACCTCCAAAAAGTACACACCCGAAACTTTTAAGATAGGACCCTTTGAAGTTGTCCTACCTCATCAGATGATGTCAAAAATTTGATCCAAACTTGCAGAAAACAAAATTCACAAGCCCAAAATCTTTAGGTAAATATAGACCCTTTGTAGCAGTCCCACCACCTCTTTCGATGATGTTCAAAAACTTGATCTAAAAATGCACTAGGCAGACAAACTTCAGCATGATAATCGCTATCACAAGCAGCATAATACCCAAAAGCACCGCACATGCCCACATCCTGCAAGAGGCCCTAACAAAACAACATCCAATTGAAGTACCATTTCAAAGTTCTTCAGAAAGTAATTTTCATAGGCTATCCACAGCCTTTGATTCCAGTTTCTGGGCTTGTCATCATTAGATTTCCATTCGGCAACTCATTTATTGACTCCCTCACTACCCCTTCCTGCTCTTCTCCTTCAACTGATATCTTTATCCATCTCACAGATTCCCAAATTTTATCTATATTCAACCTAACCCTATTTCTCGAAATAAAAACCCCTGTAGTGAGTGATTTAGTTCAAAGTTTTGATCTTTCCCCCATTGATTTTGTCTTCAAAGCTGCACCGGGGAACAGTTTTCTTTCTTGCTTCGAGTAGATCATGTTTGTTCGGAATTAAATCATTAGATGTTTAATCAGGATATTAAACCGTTATCTTTCTCGTTATTAAAGTCCATGTTTGTAAAAAAGGACTCAACAAGGGATAGTTAGGTTTCAAGCAGGATATTAGTGGTCTAGAATAAAGTTGTATGCTCAGTTATTGACATGCTTTTCACTTAACAGGTAATCTCTCTGTTGTTATTTCTAAGGCAAGAAATTGATCTTCAATCGTTCCCCTGGTTTCATGGGTGACCGATATACACATTGCATAGTCCATCATTCCCACCCAATCCGCAAAATGGGGGGGGGGGAGAGAGAGAGAGAGAGAGAGAGAGAGGGAAGGGGAGAGAAGGTAATAGTCGGAACTGATTTAGTTACCTGAGACATGGAAGTGTTTAATGCAGCCCCTCTGTAACTAACATGAAATTTATCCTTCGCGATTAAGCCCTAGAGCATAAAGGAAGTGGATTTGATTTTAACTCAAGTTTTATGCACAGAGAGAGGGGGGAGGGAGAAAAGGGAGTAATATTACTTCTGTATCAATTTCAGCTGACTCCACGCTGATGTTTATATCTGCCATTATTTTGACAACTTCCAAAAGTAAACCAGATCGATCTGCAGTCTCTATGGAAAGCAAACTGAACCACAAAAAACAAAAACATAAAAACACAGTTAAGAAATTAGTTCACAAAAGATTGATGATAAATCCGATGTAAATCCTTCCTTTCCTCCATTAATATGTTATCTGATCTGCAACAACCATAAGTTTGCATTAACATAATGCTAAATAAACCTTCCAATCTCAGAAGTTACTAACCTCCTTTTAGGTCCATCATCCTTCACATGTATATGAGTAGCAATATCAACATCCAGCTGCCATGAACATGATGTAAATGATCAATTTAAAAGTACTGATAGGGAAATTTTTGGTGTGATCAGCGTATAGTCGTGTACCAATAAGTTTTAAGGGAAAATTTTATAGGACAGTTATTAGGCTTGCGCTATTGTACGGAACCAAGTGCTAAGAAGATGAGTGTAGCAGAAATGTGAATACTTAGATGGATGTGCGGTAAAACTAGAAAAGATAAGATCCGTAGTGAACAAATACGAGAAATGGTAAAAGTAGCTCCTATGGTAGAAAAACTGAGAGAATTGCCTAAGATGGTTGGATGTGTACAACGTAGATCCCTTAGTGCTCGAATTAGGAAGTGTGGTGATATTAGTCTTAATCAACCTAGGGGTAGGGGTAGGCGGTAGGCCAAAGTTAACATGGACATCGATAATATGAAAAGAGATGAGAGACTGTGGTCTGTGTGGTGACCTAGTATTGGATCACGTGGAATGGCGTAAAAGAATTCATGTAGCCAACCCAAGTGCTTGGGACTAAAGCTTTGTTGTAGTTGTATTCAAAGAAGTCATTTCAAACAAATTTCTACGCACATTAAAATTCAAGGAAAAAGGCCCTTTAGCTGCTATATTAGTCTTAGCAAATTGCTACTAATTACTTGAATGTCATTTCATTCAAAATCATACAGTTATTTGGGTAAACCAAAAAGACTGTTAACTTTCCGGCTTGTATACACAATGCAGCAGAGTCTATCCACTCATTAGCACACATTATCTTATTGCGATCAGTTAATCTGTAAATAGTTTTACAACTAGTGCACCACCGTAAGTCATCTGTTGTACCAATTATTTATTTTAGTTTATTTCTTAATTATGCTTCTCCCGTTAAGGTATTACCAGAATTTCCTATACTTTGTATATGAGTCAAACTAGCGAACCCAATGTGTTGGTGTTGTTAGCAGATGGGACTCTGGTTTTTATTATTGGTTTTGGTCACAGCTAAATCAAATTACAGAAATGAAATTCCAAATCTACTTTACAAAATATAAACCTTCTCAAGAACACTGAGATCATTGAATAGGTACTATTCCAAATTTTATGAAAAGTAAAACAACAATCTGGTAATATTACAACCTTACATGTTTTGCACCATTTCGAAATCAGATTTGAAAATCACTTCCTTTCACGTTTCAATCCTAAGGGCCTTAAATTAGAGAGCCATTTACAATTCTTCAAGACTAGATTCTATCAACACCTAATTCTCAAGGAAGGCAAGAGGCCAGTTAGAGGTACAGTTCACAATCACCAGAAAAAAACCTGAACATTAACAAATCACATCTCCTAATTTAATTATGTATCCCCCTTGGTAAATCTAATATCATTCTTGCACAGTTCTCCAAACCCATTCCCAAAATGTATTTTGATTTTTGATTTAAAGGAAAAAGAAAAACAACATAATAATTTCTTATCAATGAACAAGATAACCATGGGGGTCATGCATGGCAGAATGCGGAACTAATGCTCATGAATAATAAGACCAGATAACCTGCCAAAAGCTGAAAATGGGGGGAGATGTAAGTGTGATTATATGCTCTTTTAGTTGCCTTACCTTCTTTTCTGGAGGTTTGACCCCAAAAGCTTCACCCATTGCAAGTCGCTCACTGGATTCCTTAAATATTCGGCATATGTAGAGAAAAGATACACATCAGAGTCACAAGATAACAACCATGAAGAAAAACATCCCTAGATATATAAAAGTTTGTGAAGTGGTCACCAATTATGTTTACATACTGGATGATACTTTAAGAGATTGTTGATAATAGTCAATCTGATTCTCTCCAACAGATCGGGATCCTCAACTTTGCGCCCAGTTGATCTAAAGTAAAACAATAGAAAGGAAAATTAGTGTATTATATACATATTATATATATGAACATATATATATATGAATATTTATATACCTTCTTTAGAATGATAATGATTATGAAAACCAATCAGATTGATTCATACTAATAACGAGGAAAATTTTCCAACTAAAGAAGGAAAAAAGTGTTTTAAGGAAATGGATGAAGTTCTTCTTCGGCAGCAATCCAGTTCTTTTTTAGCTAAATTTTTCTTCCTTCCAAATGCCCCCAATGCTGGATTTGAAATGTGTTAGCTTTATGGGCCAACAGCTTATTGGGCTGACTACTAAATTCACCAGATGACCTATTAGCACCCAAAGGTACAACCCCCATGTCATTGTCTCACTTTATAGAGGACTCTGCTTTTTTGTGATAGTACAGAGGCTTTACTTCCCAATGCTGTCATTGGTGATAGTACCAAGAGTCTTCCATAGACGGACAGTGTTTACGAAAAATTCATTGTGGATCTCCAAGTAATTGTTGGTAGTGAAAAATGGTTGCAGCTAAGTTATGGCTATTGGACATCAAGGTTTTTCTTCTTTTTTATTCTTTTTTTTTATCTCATATCTAAGGTTAAAACTTTTTCACTTTTTCTTTTGCTTCCTCTCACAAACAATAGGTATTATAGTTGGAGACTGCCAACTCATTTTAGAAATGAAACCAAAGAGAAAAAGGGCAAGAAACGAGGCAATAAAAGAGAACAATAAATATTGATGGACTACAAGAAAGGTGTTTAATTTGTTTGAACTGAAAGGAGGCTACAAGATCCGGCACTTGGATCATAAACACATTATGATTAATGTGTTTCATGATGGAGACTTTCAGCGGCAGTGAACTAGAGAAACGTGGTACATTGATGGGTTTCCGAAGCCCGTTTTTCGCTGGACAATTTCATGGCATCCAGATATGAATCTTCTCTTTACCCCGTATGGGTAAGTCTTCCCAGTCTTCCTCTCTCTTTAGCTAACCTCATCCGATCGCCCATGTCCAATGATCACCCTACTGCCACTTTATCTCGGCCAAGTTTAGCTAGGGTTTTTGTTCAAGTTGATCATCTCAAAAAACTCCCTAGGCGAGTTTATGTGGACTGTGGTGACGTATTCCCTGGGTTATGGCAGCATGTGGAAAATGAAAACCTCCCTCACTATTGCAAGTATCATAGTAAATTAGGTAATGAGATCTCTCAATGCAAGGTGGTGAACCCCGAAGCTGGAAATGAGGTTACGAATGTGAACAAATCAAAACCACCTAAAGCTAAACCCTCTCAATTAACTTCAATTGGCGTTTGGCAAAACCCTAGAAAAAACAAAGAGTACCTCTGATATGGCTGGTCCTTCGAGCCCCAATCCAACCAACAAATCAATCCTCCTGTAAACAAACTCACTTATCTCAAAATTAACCAAAATCTACCTATTTTCCAAAGAAAACCATAATTGGCAAAGTTCCTTCAAGCCCTGCAGTTTTTGATGGACCCTATGCTGGAGGAAGTTCAGAGTTATCAGGAGAAAGAGGCATCCGTTAATGTTGTTCAGGTTGTGGAAGTTAATGTTAAAGATGGGAACGACGAAATCATTTTTGAAAAACAAACAGCAATGGTGGATCAAACAGATGTTCAAAGTCTTCAAAATATGCAACACAAAGATGATAATGTTGGCAATAGTGACATGGAAAGTATTGAAGATGATGATGCTGAAGAAGATAGTGAGGTGATTAAGGGGTTATGTATTTCTCCCAGAGCTAACGTGCAAGGCACTTCTCTTTGTTCTTTGAAAGATGTTCTTTCAATTCATGCGCAGTTTAAAGAAAATCAGGACAAGAAAGTTGTGCTCTCAAATGAGCAGATTAGTGATGAAGATCAGCTTATGGGTTCTAATTCGGACACACGGCAAAATGAGGAACATGAGGTTCCATTCCAGCATGTTGTTCATAAATCTAGAATGAGAGCTGCTAAAAAATGACTGAATTCCCTCTCTTAATGTTTCCAATGGTGAATGTGATTTCATGGAATATAAGAGGAATTGCTAAAAATGCTGCCTTGAGACGGCTAAGGAAAGTTATCAGGCTTCACAATGCATCTGTTATAGCTATTATGGAACCAATGGTCGATATGTGTAAGATGGATTTTTATAAAAGAAGACTGGGATGTATAGGAGGTCTATCTAATCCTAATGCTCTGTTTGGCTCTTTTGGAAGGATGGTTTTGATTGCAAGATTGTAAACTGTTCTTCTCAGTTGCTAACTGTGGAGATGACTTGTACATATCTCTCTCATTCTGTGTTTGGTTCTTTCATATATGCAAGTTACGATCGAGCTGAAAGAAGAATTCTTTGGGAATCTCTTGTCCAATTTAGCAATCAGTGGATTATGCCTTGGATCATCAAAGGTGATTCCAATATTGTTTTAAGGCAGTCTGAAAAGATTGGAGGCAATCCAGTAAATCTCAATTCAACGGGCGATTTCCCAGATATGATACAACGGGCAGGCGTGGTGGATGTTGGCTACACAGGAAATATTTACACTTGCTACAATTTTTCAACGTCTTGATAGAGCTCTTTCTATTCAGTGGTTTGGTTTAGTTCGACTACTGTGCTTCATCTTAATCGAGCTTGTTCACATAATGCACCTCTTATTATTGCGGTTCAAGAGTTTGCAGGCAACAGGAGCAGTGCTTTTAGATTTTTAACATCTGGCTTAAGAGGCAGGACTGTCTTGATCTAATAAAACTGTCGTGGCAGCAGGAATCCCAAGGCAGACCAATGATCAGCTTCGCAAGAAAGCTTCAACAGCTCAAGGGAGTATTGAAACAATGAAATAAAGATGCGTATGGAAGGGTGGACCAAAATGTAAAACAGGCTGAAGATCATGTCATGAGCTTCAATTTGAACAAGATCCAATTACAGAGAATGGGAGAGGTCTTAAAATAGCACAATCTGATTTATTTTATAAATTAAAAGTTAAAGAGGATTTCTGGCACCAGTGAGCAAACATTAATTCAATTAAGGTTGGTGACAAGAACAGCAAGTTCTTTCACAAGTCTGTGCAACAAAGAAGAGCCAAGCTTTGTATTCATAAAACCAAGGATAGAATGGGGAATTGGATTACTGGGAAGGAAGCAATCAAGGATAAAGCTATAAGTTTCTTCTCAACTCAGCTTCAGGATTCTCCCGTTTCTACTTGTGATGATCTTCTCAGTGGTATAACTTCTTGTATTACTCAAGCTCAAATGAGACCCTTATTGCCTTGCCATCTATGCAAGAATCAAAAGATGTGGTTTTTTCTATGAGCAAAGAGAGTGCTGCGGGCCCAGATGGTTTTAATGGAGGTTTTTATCAGGGATGTTGGATACTATCAAGGATGATCTTTTGGAAGCTGCTACAGAATTTATTTTCAGGCTTTACTCTTCCTAAGAGCTGGACAAGTACTAGGATTGTCTCAATTCCCAAGATAGAGAAATGTATGATGTTCAAAGATCTTCAACCTATCCTATGCAACTTCAACAACAAAGTCATGTCTAAGCTCTTAACCTCCAGCCTTTCTAGTATTCTTCATAAAATCATTTCTCCTTATCAGAGTGGATTAGTTAAAGACATATTGATGCAAGGTAATGTGTTATTGGCTCAAGAAATGCCTCTCTCTCTTGGCAAAAAAGTTTGAGGGTCAACTTGTGCTCTCAAGCTTGATATAGCCAAAGCTTATGATAGAATGAATGGGCATGGTATCATAAATGTCTTAAGATTTTTTGGATTTCATGAAGTTTGGATTGATATGATATGGAGACTTAGCTCTGATTGTTGGTTATCTATATTGATTAATGGGGACTTCCCGGCTATTTTTAATTCAAGAAGAGGTCTTAGGCAAGGGCATCCAATATCTCCTAGCTTCTTGATTATTACTGCCGAGGTTTTGAGTAGAGGTCTTATAGCTCTTCAAGAATCTCAATTCTCATCTAGCATATGGATATTACGTTCAGAGAAATACTCCTGTTGTTTCTCATTTAGCTTATGCCGATGATGTGATGATTTTTTGTAATGCTTCTAGACCTTCTTTAAGAAGTCATATGAAGCTTGTGAAGTCTTATCATTCCTTTGCAGGACAAGAAGTATATCCTTGTAAGTCATGCTTTCTTACTCACAAAGCTAGCATAGAAAGAAATGCTTGTATTGCTCATGTCACATGCTTTAATAGAGGAACTCTTCCCATGAATTATCTTGGATGTCCGCTATATTTGGGGAGAAGAATAAGGAGGTTGTTTGCTCCTGTGTTAAATAAATTGAATAGCCGTCTGGAAGGTTGGAAAGGCAAGATTTTATCGGGTGGTGCTAAGCTGACTCTCTTAAAATCAGTTATGCAGTCCATTCCTCTCTTCTATATTTCCTTGATTAGTCCTCCAGCTTCTACTATTAAAGATTTGCATCTAACCACGGAGAATTTGTTTTTGGAGTGATCTTGATGGTAATCCGAAGTATTATTGGATTAAATGGAAATCTTTGTGCTTACCTACTGAAGAGGGAGACCTAGGTCTCAGAAGCATGGATGCCATAACTAAATCTTTTGCTATGAAACTTTGATTGGAGATTCAGAGATGTTATTCTATAATATTGAAGTAATTTGGAGCATATCTCTCGTGTGTCGACTCGTGTTTGCTCTTCTCACATTTGGAAGAGGATGTTTTTTGTTAAAGAGATTGTTGAGGATTACTCTTTGTGGCATGTTGGCCAGGGTGATATTAAAGCCTACTCTGATCCATGGCTTCTGGCTCATTATCCTTCCTCGGACACTACTACGCAGGTGAAGGATTTTTTTTTATGAGCTGAATAAACCTGATGAGTTTTTTATGAGAACTTAATTGGGGAATGCTGCTTCGCATGAAATAAAGTCTTCAGGAATTTCTATCTCATCTCATAAAGATTTCATGCAATGGAAACTCACTAATACAGGTTCCTTTACTATCAAAACAGCTTGGGAGTGTGTTAGTCAGATGGGCTCTCTTCTTTTGTTGCAAGTGCTTGTTGGCATCCCAATTTGCCAACTAAGATATCTGTTTTTCTTGTAAAGGTCTTGCATAATGGTCTTCCTACTGAGCAGAATATTCAGTCAAAACACATTATCTTAGCTTCCAGGTGTGTCATGGGAGCTAATAAAGTAGAGAGCACTCTTCATTTTCTCGTCGAGGGTAGAGTGGCTTCAGTGGTTTGGAATTTCTTTGCAGATCTTGTTGGCATCAAGGTCAATTCTGGTTCAATCACTGATTGGATCATCTCCAGGTGGATTAATAGAGATGATAACTCTTTTATAGGATGGATATGTAGTGCTTTGCCAGGTATCATATTGTGGGAAATCTCGAAGGGAAGAAATAAAGATTTTTTGAGGAGATTGAGTTTCAAGCAAATAGAGTCATTGCTCAAGTTATTAAGCAGGTCTAGTCTCACGAGCATTTCAAATTCATAGAAAGATCAAGCATGATGATAATTTCTTGGTGAATTTTCTGAATGTTAGATTATTCCCTCCTAAGGGTGGGAGTACTCAGATGGATTCCTCCAATTAGACCTTTTATAAAGGTCAACTGTAATGAAGCTTGTAGAGGAAACCCTGTTCCTGCGGCCGGTGGATGAATTTTAAGAGATTACAAAGGTGCTTTTATTGCCATTTGCCAAGTTCTATGGTGTTCAGACTAATATGTATGCAGAAGCTTTGGCAGCAAAGGAGGCTCTTCAAATTGCGAGCGAAAAGGTTTTTGTAATGTTTGGTTAGAACTTGATTCAGAAATTCTTGTTGCAATTATCAAGGGCAATTACTCTACGCCTTGGCAAATATATTGTTAACCAGATAAGAAGGTTGATGTGCTTAGTGGAGCTTCATGTTTCTCATGTGTATAGAGAAGGCAATTCTGTGGCTGATATACTAGCTAATCATGCCTTCTCCAATGAAGACTTCACAATTTTATTTTTTTTGTGTTAGTGATCTTCCTAGGTCTATGATAGGTTTCATTAAGGCTCAGATCACAAGTCAAATATATCACAATATTTCAATATCTCAACATCAAACATATTTCATATATTTTCAATATCTTACTCAAATATCACCCAA
>JAOWAN010000051.1:3540646-3558626 GCA_028566635.1 Lobelia cardinalis | reverse complement strand
TTTTTTTGGAAAAGTGAAAAAATATGCATATGATTTCTTAGCATTCTCTCCAGCTAGCATTTCTTAGTTGTCCACTTTTGCACCTGCTTTCATTATTGTTAGAAAACAACCTAGCTAGCTAGACATATGACTTTGAAGCTGGTCTAGTACGCATCAGTAGTACATTTTAATTTTATTTTGCTTTCTGCAATTTTGGTTTTTAATCATTTCTAGTCATTGGTATATTGATTGGAGAAATTCTTTTTAAGCCCGGGGAGCTGTTTGTTCTCTTGAGTGTCTTTTTCTTTTTGAAAGTATCATATTCTAATTTTATTCTTTGTTGTGGTATGACAGATATTGGTTGGTTGGATGAGGTTCAAAAAGGAAGTAATGTTTTGATAATGAACATACTTGTGTGAGGTGGTATCGAAGAAGCTACCATATCGATAGCTAAACCTTTGCTTGATGTTATCATGTTAATGTAACTTTGAAAACATTATGATGTAACTTTTAATTTGTTTGAACTTTGAAGACATTATGATGTAACTTAACTGTTATTTTTATTTTTGAACTACTTTTATTTTTATTTTTTTTGAACTTTGAAGATGGTGATATCTTTAAGCCAAATGCAATGTGTATTAGTGTAATGTATAAATTTGTATATTAATTTAGGCCCAACAACAATGTCACTTTGACTCAATTAGGCTTGGTTTAACCATATTCAGATGTTCTGGCCCAAAAGAAAAAATTGGGCTTAACCATATTCTGGCCCAGAAAAAAAAAGGCTTAACTATACTCTGGTTCAAAACCGAAATCGGACCAAACCGAACCGAAACCGATCGGTTTGGTTTAAACCGGTTTTCTGATTTTTTTGGTCCTTAACCGAACCGAACCGAACCGGTTCTATTTACCGGTTTGGTTTTCGGTTTTGCTCGATACCTGCACCGAACCGAACCGTGCCCACCCCTAGGTATGAGAGAGAAAACCATGGTTTTTGAAACCAACCAAGTGAACGAAAAAAATAGTAGTTTTCGGAACCACGGCTCCAAAAACAACCCAACTAAACACATCATTAAAATTCGATGACGCCTACGGCTATGCTACCTGGACTGGGTTATGAGTATTAAACCCGGGTATGAATCCAGGTGCTGAATTCGCCAACAATATACGATTTCACACCAAATGTAATGTAAAATAGCCACACTCATAAGTCATGCAAGCAGACCCAGGTACTTTGGCAAAAGTGAAGGGCTGAGGTAAATAGGCCTACGATGAGGAGATTTTCAACTTTCAAGCTTGAAGGACCAAGTCTTCCTCAAGTTCAGAATTCTTTGATCATGTACTGAGACAATCTCTTTTGTATTTCTTTAAAGTTTGAAGTTTTATTTTGAATCATTGTCTATAACGTTGGAGACTTTGTTTGATGAAAAAAGCACAAGCTCCATTCTCAATTCAAGTCTTCTATCTTTGAACTTAGTTTACATCATGTTTAAGACGAATTGAATGCAGCTTTGACTTTGAATTTTAAGGGTTCTATACTTTTATTCTTGTACATAGTTTATATCATGTGTAATAAAGTTTGTGGTTAAAAAAATTATGATTTTCTTATTTGGCTTGGGCTTCTATCTATAAAGCCAAGATAGATAAATAAAACAAATGCACATAAAACACAAACTTTACTAAAAATAATAGAAACAAAATAGATAGATAGATAACTTACAATCAGATCCCCGCTTGAATTCTTTTCTTCAAACAAATACTCCAACTTTGATTCCAAATTTTAAAATCGAAAAAAATAACTTAAAATTTTAGGGGAAAATAAAATGGACTTCTGAACTTGAAGAAACCTTGGCCTTTAGAGCTTGAGAACCTCCTTATCAATAGGCAGTGACAGATTCCAAAGCTTATTTACTGGAAAGCAAACAGCCTACTTTACTTTATTTTTAGCTTTTGTCTATCACACAGACTTGTTTTTCACTTTGTCTGCCAGTTAGATTTACCCTCCGATTTTATTATGCTTTCCATGTCATATACTTCTATCAGTTCATCTCCCAGGATGGTGACTGGATTCTTCTATATCCTCGTGATCCATCACAAATATATTTTGACTGTCATGTGAAAGCAAATAACCAGAAAGGATTATTACCTATTCATCTAAAGGCTCAAACTATAAAAGAGGAGCAGGGGCTCAAAAATGTACAACAAGCTTTAGACTCTTCCTAACATGGAACCATTTACACGCAGAGAGATAACAATGTGTCTCACTTAGTGCATCACAATCCAAAGAGGCGCCGACAAGTGCACCCTCAATCGTGTGAGATTGGAAACATAGTCAAAAGGGATGAGTCTAAACCCCAAGACTTAAAAACCAGAGCTGCAAAACTGTCAAACCAACTCATCGAAAAAGCCAAGCTCTTAGAGTCGTTCAACTTATCTATCTAGCTTATCAAGGATACTCTACTCTACTCAACCATCGTCCATAATAATTAGGTCCCAGTTTGCTACTTTGTTAGCAAAGCCTAGTAATCCGGAATTGCTTGATTATTGTTTGTTTATGTCAATGTTTAAAGTATTTCAATGATGTATGCAATGGCATAAGCATAAACAATAATCAAGAAATTCTGGACACCCAAGGCTTTGAACAATTCAACCATAGTCATAGTCAAATTAATAAACTGCTCATTAGCAAAAGGATTGGTAAAACTAATCCTACCGATTTCACCCATAATATGTGGGTTAAGCTACTTTAGCAGCTCTCTTTCTTCTCTACCATCAGTTATCGTAATCATTAACTTGAGGCTCACTTCAGCTTAGGATCCTCATGGACGCAGTGTGTAAGTTTTAATATTTTATACTTTGTACCATAATAAGTAAAAAAAATTAAAAATAGAGTGGTATTAAAGTGAGATGGATATTTTCATTGGTTAGTTCACATTAATTATAGGAGAATTCTATTAGGTAGCGTGACAACCAGCGTAAGACTTTGCTTGTCAGATCTCTTATCAAAATGAATCCTAAAAATTTCCAAGTATATGCTAGGAAGTAACCCATTTTATGTGACGTGTTGCACCTGCCTCAGGATATTCCGGAGGAGCAAGGGATATCAAATCTACACCCGGGTAAGATTGACGTAAAGCAAGAATGTCAGTTCGACACACTTGCCACGAGGTGTATCAAATAGAGTTTGAAGTCCGAACAATTCAACTATACTCAAGAGGAAAAAAAAAATGCTCATCAGCAAAAGGATTTGTAAAACTAATCCAACCAATTTCACCCGTATTATGGCTC
The DNA here is from genome assembly GCA_028566635.1 of Lobelia cardinalis. NCBI lineage: Eukaryota > Viridiplantae > Streptophyta > Magnoliopsida > Asterales > Campanulaceae > Lobelia > Lobelia cardinalis. Next base: position 3,555,359 of record JAOWAN010000051.1, on the reverse strand, counting down.
ATGTAGTAGCGCTCGTTCTTGTTTTGTAGCCAACATAATGATCAACTGGGCTAACTTCAGCTTAGGATCCTCATGGATGCACAAAGTAAGTTTTAACATATCAATATTTTGTATGATAATAAGTAAAAGTTAGTTTCAAATACAGTTATAATGCAAACATATTTTTTGAATTACAAATTAGTATCAGAGCCGAACAGATATTTACATTGGTTATTTCAAACTAATTTTAGAAGGGTTTTGTCTTGGGTAGCGTGACAGCCAGAGAAAAAACTTTGTCTGTCAGATCTCCTAAATTAGTCCTAAAACATTTCGCATAAATGCTAGGAAATAACCCATTTAATGTGACTCGTTGCACCTGCCTCGGGGTGTTGCGAAGAGCAACTGCAAGGGATATCAAATCCACAACCGGGTAAGATTGACATTTAGCAAGGGTATTCAATACACTTGCCTCAAGATATACCGCAGGCCAGAGTACCCATTTCATTTGAAACGTAGAAACCATGACTAGGAGAGAGTCGGAGTTACGAGATGCTATGATTAGAAGAGAGATTAAGATAAGAATGTCTATGAGAAACAAAATGGGTAGGGGAGAATGCTAGAGATTTAGAGAACACGTGTTTTAGATTATACGATGGAAAAGATAGACAAAGAAACCGGATTGGCATATTAGTAAATAAGAATCTAAAAGAAGGTGATCTAGCAATGACTAGAAAATGAGATATAATCAAACTTATAAAATAGGTATTAAGGGAAGATAAGTTTTGAACTAGACACACATAGAGGAATTACCTGAGTGCTTATGCTCACAGGTAGAACTAGACAAACATACTAGAGATTAATTTTAAAGGACTTAGGGGAATTAGTTCAAGGGTGTTAAGGTACCAACTCATCTAAAAGCTTAAGTTATGGATAGAGACTCAACTATGTATATCAAGCTAACATTCCCTCTCACGTATGACCCACTCACACGTGGAGAGTTAAATAAAGATGCCTCAACAGGAATACCACAAACCAAACATGGTGCCAACCCTGTGCAGACTTGAACCCAAGATCAAGCCAAACCTGAGCTTTGATATCATGTCAAGTTACCAACTCATCTAAAAGCTTATGTTATTAGATAGGACTTATGCATATCAAGCTAAGAAAAGGATATGTAGAGGCAATAAACCATATATCGGGGGAGATTTTAGTGGTTAATGTTAGGTACAATGTGGTGCATGGAGGATGTGGTTTTGGTGATAGAAACAAAGGTGGGGTAGCTTTATTGGATTCAGTTGCTTATGACTTAGTAACATGTATTAAGAACGGGAAAGAGGACTTGATAACTCTTAAAATATACTCCCTCTGTCCCAAATAGATATTCCCATTTAAATTTTTTTTTTTTGTCAACAAAATTCAACTTTGACGAAATATTTACAAAAATCTACTTATTATTATGAAATTATAAAAAAAGTTATTGATTGGCTAATAGTGTTCTGATTATTGATTTTTAGAATCTAAAACATAATAAATAAAGAAATATATATATCATATTAATTGGTCAAACTTGCACTTTGCTGACCAAAAAAGGTCAGAATTGGCTCATCTTTTAGGACGAAAGGATTATTCAATAAGAGCCAAAAACTAAACTCGAAAGTGAAAAAGTAGATAGATTAACTTGTAAGGTCTGTAAGGTAATTCCAGGAGAGAAACTTCAAGACATGGAATTATGGTGCTTGATATCATCCTTGAAAACAGAAAACAAATTAGAAAGGACAAGAAAAGTCTGAGAACTATGGGATGGAATCTAAAATGTGAAAGAGATTAGGCTTAAGTTTAATTAAAAAGATACACATAGAATTAGAGGGTGGGAGTGGGACCAATGCAGTGTGGAATAAAATGATTGAATACATTAAAAGATTAAGGAAAGAAATACTAGGAAAGTCCGAAGGCCAAAGAATGTCAGATAAAAAAAACATGGTGATGGAACGAGACTAAAAAGAGAATCCTATAGAACTTATTAAAAATTTAGAAACGCAAATCGACTAGGAGCAATATAAACTTGCTTATGATGAAGTTAGGGAAATTGTGAGTTGAGTAAAAATGGCGGGAGAAGTAGAGATGTCACACTCTTTCATGTAATTAGTGGTGTGAGGTGAAGTTTGCCATAAAAGATGAAAGCTGGGAAAGCTTCAGGAACGGATGAAATTCCAACTGAGGTATGGGAATGTCTAGGAGATGTAGGACTCTCTTGACCAGCAAAGTTATTTACCAAAACCCTGTGATGCAAAAAAAATGCCTGATATGTGAGGACTATAGTACCAATATACAAACATACGGAAGAAATTCAGAGTTGCACGATATAGAGGTATCAAAGTAATTAAGCAAACAATGAAGCTTTAGAAGAGTGGTTGAAATAGACTTAAAAGGGAGACCACAATATTGGGGAATCAATTTGGTTTTATGCTGGGAAGATCGACAACAAAAATTATCCACCAACTAAAGAGAATGATGAAATGTTAGAGAGAAAGGAAAAAAGGATTTACATAGGTTTTCATTATTTATAGAAGAAATGTGATTAAGTTTGGAGAAAGTTTTTGGTCGGTGTTGGAAAGAAAATGGGTTAAAGTGAGGTATATTTACGCTTTTTAAAATATGTACAATGGAGCTTCGACGTTGGTTAGAACCATAACTGGGGAGATGGGTGAGTTTCTGATCACTAGAGGATTACAACAGGATTAGTCTTAATTCCTTATCTTTTTGCTATAGTAATGGATGAAACAACCAAACATATACAAGATAATATTCCTGGCACATGCTTCGATTAACATTGATTATCGAGTATTTCTTAATACATTGATGGCACTATATTTAATAGATGTAGAATATGAAAACATGATTCGGGCTCATTTGGACAGTGGATTTATTTTTTAGTTTGGTTTGTAATGTTTGTAAAAAAAATTACAATCTGTTAATAGTATTTTTACTGTTTATATAGATGTGTTTTGACAGAAATGTCCCTCCCGTTGATTTCTAAATTCTAATGCTTGAAGTACCTCCCATATTTTTAGCTACTCTTGCCTAGATTATCCTCTTCAGTGTTCAATTATTTATTTTTAATTTATTTTTTAGATAAAAGAAGAATATCATTAATAGAGAAAGAAATCACAAAGAAAGTGTTCCATTATTACGAAATTGCCATGACTATTTTGATGAGATTGTCCTCTTGAGCCCCCGATTATCACAAAATTGCCATCGGTTATACTGATGGCATTTGACTTCTCCACCGCAGAGTCATTTCAAGTGTCAATAGGATAGAGCCAGGAGAGATGAGGGGTGATATTTCAAAATGATGGGATAGGCTGCTGGTAGGATGGTGAACTGGTGATAGTGTCGTAGATTTGTAGGGTATCGGGGCTTATTTTTCTTGGGGAGGGGGGAGTGGAACAATTTTTGAGGTGGTTTAACAAACAATCCAAAGTAAATGGCATTTTTCATCAATTTTTGACCCACCAAAGTTGCCTAGGCACGGCCCTCCGTAGTGATAGAAAAGGAAAACTTAATGAACGCCAAAGAATAACAAAAAGCCACAGGTATTGATTTCATTAGGCCCGGCAGGTGACAAGAAACCATAATACTGATAAAAATAAGGAAACAGCGTAAAACAATGATTTAAGGAGCTTCTTATCAAAATAATTCACCACGCTCGCTCCTTCAAGATGTTATGAACACCTTATCGTCCACAGGGGAGACTAATAAATGCTTTTAAAGATTCAAGAAGTTGGTTTTTCCTGCTCTGAACAATAATTAAAAGTGGTTGTTTGGTCCCAGAAAGAGAATCGGTGTTTTACTACCAATCACAAGATGCATAAGAGTTTGGATTTGAGAAAGTTTGTTGGGTTTTTTCCCCTAAGTTCCTAATCTTGTGATTTGGGATCCAGGCTTGCATATTCAAAGCACTGCCACAACAATTATAACAAGCTGCATAAATTTTTCACAAAAGTAAAGTATTCTTAGCTCCAAACACTCAGGCATTCATAGTTACATTATGTAATTAGCAAAGGAATCACGGGGGGAGGAATTTTTGAAAACTGACCAACGAGGGTGCGGCGACTGAGTCTACACCATCAACAGAGGCAAGCACAATGTTCCTGCGTAACAGCTACATCAGTATAACATGGTAGCAAACGTCTGTTTCATCACCTTCCACAAATTCATAGATTTAGATACAATCATCAATGTTTGCAGGTCACGTTTACACTTTCAAAAATGAAACGGCAAACGTTAGCAATCCTAAGCTATCTTGCTTATACTGGGAGCTCAAATTTCGAATATTTTACAGCTATCTATATTACTACCTCCGGCCCACTTCAGAGTTATAGTTTGACTTGTCAAAGTGACGACTTTTGGCATCCAAAGTTTGACCATGCATTACCCTTTTTTCAAAAAACATGTACACGTAACTTGTACTCCCTCCATCCCACTTGAATGGTTACATTTTCCATTTTAGGTCATCCCACTTGAAGAGTTACATTTCTTTTTTGGATCATCCCACATTGCCCACACGTTTTTCACGGGATAAAATATTTGTCGCACACTTAAGGGACTTTTATGAAAATTATCCTTTTTCAACCAATTTATTAATCTCTGGTCAAAGTGTAACCCTTTGCGTGGGACAGAGAGGGTAGTATTTTACATATTTGTAGTATAAGTTTATAGTTGTCAAACCGTGAATTGTATCGAGAATCGGAAGCCCCAAAAATTGTACCGCGAATTGTATCGTATGATTCAAAAATTCATAAAAAAATCATAATTAGCAACTAAAATAAATTTTAAAAGTTATTAAATAAGTATAAAATAAACAAAAGGTATACTATATAATAATAAGTAAAAAAATTATAAAAATCATAAAGAATCTTAGTTAGTAGCTAAAATAATTTTAAAAAATTATCTAAAAAGCGGAAATGTTTGTACGGGCCGAAATTTTAAAAAATATAGGTTTTTCGTTTAGGCTTTTAAGTTTTGGTTCTGAACAGGCCCAATGTGCTTCATATCGTGTGCGTATCACACAATTCGTACGATTCATGATAAGTATCGAGCGTTTCGTGCTATTCTTTGGTCACTTTCAATTCAGGCATGTGATTCGTATCTATAGGGCTCAGAATCAAATTGAATCGAATTGCACGACTCGAACGGTGATTCATACGATTTTGACAAAATTGCATCATTGATTTGACACTTAGGTATTATCAAATTCTCAGCCACTAGATTGAAACAAACAATTGATTCCTTCCACATTTTTCCCAATTTTCCAATTTTTGCACCAAGTGCCCACAGTATGGTCATACTATTTTGTTTGCTCAAACTAAATAGAAATTGATATAATTTAATATGAATATTAGTCAAACTGACCATGAGCAAAAAAGTGTATCTCTTGAAATGGGACGGACGTAGTATCACAATTTTCTAGAAGTAATTGTTTCTTTTTTTATTCCAGTAAAAGCATCATTGTAGTACAAATACAAAGACAAAGCCTAACCAGAGCCACCATAAAAACTTACCCCTAAGCTTAGCATGTTTCATAATATCCATGGCATAAGTAGTTATAAGTAAATGTGTGGCTCGTAGGATGGAAAATATGTTTATTGCAATATAGACCCATTGAAGGCACTTTAACTAAAAAAAACATGAAATGCTGCACAAAGTACGCACTTGGCAGGAACAAGGCTTCTTAAATAAACAGGCTCGCTTGTTATTTTGATAGAAAAAGAAAATGTAAATTTAACCTAGCAAAAAGTTATTAGCTAAGATTCAATAGTAAGTCAAACGAAAATCTGCCAACATATCAACTTGATAAAATATACTCCCTCCGTTGCTAAATGAGTGTCATGTTTAACTTTCGAAAAGTCAACCTAAGATATTATCAAATTATTATTTAACACACACACACACACATATATATATAGAGTTCTAAATTCTAATTTCAGTTTTCCAACAATATTAAGTACATAAAAAATTATAAATCTGCAACAAAGAGTCAATTCTCATCGAAAATTACTCAAAGTTGAATCCGAGTTGACCGAAAAAATGTGAGAAGCATGTCACTCATTTTAGGGGATGGAGGGAGTACTAGAACAAAGCTCAATAAATGCAACCAAAAACTAGAATTGATACCACACAAAATCATTCAGAAGCAGAAAAAAGAGAAAAAGTCAGAACTTGTGAGAAAACAATAGAAATGATTAATCAGTGCAGTCAATAAAGTAAAAGCTCAACTCGATCAGTATATACTACTTGGATAAATAAACAGCAGAAATATATTTATTGAAGAAAAAAAAAACAATAGAAGATGTTTACTTTTTACGGGATACCCTGGCGCCGGCGTGAAGAAATGCGACAGACGTGGAGGGGGAGAATTTAAAGGGGGATAGCTGAGGAGAGGAATGGAAATCGGTGAAGTCGGAGCGGCGGCGGATGGTGGCGGTGGAAGAAAAGTAGGCTTTAGCGATGGCCATATCGGAAAGGAATCAAGGAATGATCGGAATTGGATTTCCCGGCGAATGTGAATTTTGTATTTGATTGAGTGAAGTAGACAGGAGGAGGTAGTAGTGTTTATATCAATCGGCCTCTTGGATTGGTTCGAATTTTATATTTTTGAGTTTAGCGGGGCCCACGTAAGAAATTTTGGTTGCCATTAGACGAGTGATTTTGATTCGTTTGATTTTTGGATTTTGGTAACGATTAAAGTAAAAAGTAAGAGAGATAGATAGAAAAATTGTGGAACCAATGAGAGAGGAAAGTTAAAAATCAAAAATTCTGGATAAAAATCATCCGGGAGAACACAATCTTTGATTTGGGAATTACGAGAATTAGAGCTAATTTGGGCAAATAAATGATTCTATAAATGTAGTTTTTCAAAAAAGATTTTTATAAAATTGTAACGGATAATATAATATGTATAAATAGTGAAAGATTATTAACAGTAAATCAAGATGAATATAAAAAATTGGAATAACTTTTGAAAAAAAAACTTGTTCACTCTATCTTCCGTCAAAATATATTTTTTTACCGTTTTAACAGTTTAAAATACAATCACTTTTATCGATCACACACTTTCAAAACACTATTTGAAACTAACCCTAGAACAATACTAACAATATAGCCACTTTTAATATTGAATTTCATTCATATAAAAGATCACTTAAATCAAATGAGAAATTATTAATACCAAATAAATGCATTGATTATAATTCATTCATTTCATTTCATTTCATTCCAATTTCTTCAAAAATCAATTTCTTTGATCATTTATTTTCTTCCAAAAAATGGTAACGAACCAAACCGTACCTAAAACTATTATAAAAATTCAAGAAAATACAAAATCAAACTACCATTAACATACATCTATATTGTTTTAGATTTTAAGATTTAATATAGAAATTATATGGAACGCCTACGTGCTCCATATTCATTCTATTAGGTTGTTTTATTCATGTTTTATAACTAAATGTTCATTTTATTTTTCTTAATGTTATTGTTGATTTTCACTAACAATGATAAAAATGAACATTTAATTTTAGACAAAAGAACAAATAACGTAATAAAATGAATATTGTCACATAGGCGCTCCTTGCTAGGAGCGCATGTGCGCTCCATATACAGACTGGATTTAATATGTCATAAGAATTTGAAATACATAGGTAATAACAACTTGTACAAATTTGCAAGGACCATAAATTTTTTATAGATATTTTCTCAAAATTTATTCAAGTTTGATAAAATAAAAATTAAAAAAAAAAAAAAAAAAAAAAACAGACAGGGTATGGAGGACAACAACTAATCTCATGGAATCTGAGAAAATTGATGGTACCAAGTCATATTTTTACTAGCTTGAGTGGCTCTATAGCTCTATTTAAGGATCATATGAGCTTTCATTTAAGACAAGTCACAAGAGTTCATTGTCAAGATTAAACTTTCGTTTACATTAACAACAAGCACCTATTTTGATGATGGAGCCTCCCTATGATTTTGCAAAGAATAGATGCTCAAATGTTACATAACCATCAACATTTCTGCACTAAGACAGGTTTGAAGTGAAGAATTTCTCTCCTTTCACTGTAGTCATACTCAAGCAAAGGAGCCTGATACCTATTTTGAACAACGTCTTTTCACTTCGCTCAAACACAATCTGACCTTCAACTTATCTCGGTTTCGGTAATGCTTTTAGTTTCGGATTTTTCCTAACCACTCCAAGCGTGCCACGTGGTTTCTTGGGCATTTTTAGTCCTCTTTGATGCTGCAGCATTTGCCACCAATGTAGTTTCTTCGCCTTCTTCTTCTTGGCACCATGTTGACCATTTCCAGGATGAGCAATGCCACCTTTGGCCACTTTGGATTTCTTTGAGTGGCGGACGTGTTGCAGCAGCCCCTCTACAAGTGTGTGGAAGTGACCCCGCTGGTTCTTATCCTGTGGACTACCTGCTGCAGACTTCCTAATCTTCTTCACTGCCTGCTCTCCGTATGCCTCCTCCTTGCTCCTTTTATCAACGATCTTACCTGCATGCTTCCACAAGGATTTGCCACCCCTCACCTCAACGTGCTGATTGTCATCATCACCATGATCGTGATGGTGGTGGTGGTGGTGGTGGTGGTGATGGTGGAAGATGATTGCTAGCTTGTCTTTTAGCTTTTTCAGCCGCCCGACTTGTGGCTTCTTCTCTAATCTGTGACTCTTTGCAAGATCCATCCTCCTTGATGTTGAACCCACAGACTGGTGCAAGGAACCAATGTGGCCATGGACTGGTGACCTATCAGACGATAGAGACTCCTGGCTCTCGCTGCTACTATCAGAATCCAACTGATGACCCCGGCTCCTACTTGAGACCGAGTACATCTCACTGTCACTGCTTGAATAAATCATTTTAGGAGCCCCCGTCCGACCATAATGATGTGAATAGACTACACTTTCGCTGCTGGTAGAGGGGTCTGATGATTGTCGCGTTCCAGTCTGACCTGACACTGAGTATCCTTCGTCATCACTAAAACTAGTGCTGACTTGCTGACTTTCCCAGCTTGAAGAATAATGTGATCTTGAACTTGTACTTTCTGAAACCTGCTGCCTTGGCAAAATAAATCTCCGTGTGCCAGCGCGATTCTTCCTCTTTTGGAAACTACCTTGCCATTTGCCAGGTCGATCTTCGTGTGAAGTTGAGGACTCCCTCAATTGAGAGGACTTGTGATCTGGAAGAGTATTCGTCGTCATTCTGTGAGGTGGCATTAAAGTTGCGGCCTTCATCCGAGTTCGATTCAGCCCGCTACCAACATTACTTGCTGGAAGTTTACTATTGTGTCGTGTGATGAATTTGGGCCCAACAGATGGCGTAGATGATTCGGATGTCTCTACAATCGGATTTTTTTTCTTTAATGTAGTTCGATTTTGATCCAATTTTTCTTTCTCCAACTGATTCTGCAATTTTGCTGGCAAAAGAAGATCTGTGTTTACCGTCTTGCTCCAATTTGATGATAAGGATGTCTCTACAATCGGAATTGTCTTCTTTAACCTAGTCCGATTTCTATCCAAATTTCCCCTGGCCAACTGACTCTGCAACTTTGCTGGCAAAAGAAGATCTGTGCTTGCTATCCTGTTCCGATTTGCTGGCAGCTGAAGACCCTGAATGAACTTGTTTGTTTGCATTGGGGTGTGATCATCCTTGCTAGTTACATGGCTCAGAGACTCAATTCTGTCAATAATGGCCTTGACATTCTTTCCAGGAACCTGACTTTTGTCCTGCTCAGGAACCTTGCATCCTTCAATGGGATTCCGTACCTCGCTCAGTCTATCATATTCAAAAGCAATCTGTTTATCCTTCTCGGCAGTTTGAGTCGCTGTTTGCCTTATCAATGCACCAGAGGGAGGGAGGGGCTTCAAAATCCTACTATTTGCCTGATTTGACAATTTCGTCTTCCTCACCTGGTTTGGTACTTGATGCCATTGAATAGGTTCCCAAACCTTTCTACCCAGCGGTCTACTCTTTGGATCACTTCTACCCACAACAAAGTCACCAACCTCACTCAGCTCATTCCTTGTAACTAACCATTTTTTTCTCTGCAACATAGAACTCACTGATCCCGAACCATTGTCAGAAATGCTCGTCAGCTCATTCCATCCATATGGCGCTCCAGTCTGAATCTGAAGTGTATGTGCAGGCTTGGCAGCTACTAGCAAAGCCGACACACGTGATTCAATCAGTTGAATCTTAATAGAAGCTTCTTTAGATATCAGATCAGCTTCTTCAGATTTCTTCACAGGATCTGCAGAAAAATTACGCAAATCTCCTGATTCAACAATATCAGCGGCAGGCTTGTCGGATGAACATGCTGATTCACGTCCAACCCCAACTGGACTGCTTTGATGTTTGAAACTCCCTTTTTGTCTTTGAGATTTGATGTCATTAGCTGAATGCATAGCATTATTAGAAGACATTTTCCCTTCCACCAACAAATGATCACCAGCATGAAATTCAAACGAAGGATTGTGCAGTTGAGACTGAACACCAATACATTTGTTTGGATTCTGAATTCGCCGATCCAGAACTTTTGGCTGCTTTACAGTGCTCCTTAGGCATACCCGGCAACGCTTCTTTCTTGCTTGTGGTTCACTACCAAAGATTTTCGGTCTGAACTGTTCTGAAGAATCAGCTTGACTTGTTGGCTCGATAGGCACCCACTTATCCTTTTCTGAAACTTCTTTCTGTGTATTTATCTTCTTACTAGTGCTCTGAAGAACATTTCCAGAATTGCTTGATGCATTTTCCAGAAAAAGAGGGGGCTGTAGCTTTAGCATGTCTTTGGATTCCCCTTGTTGACTAGAACATGATGCATCGACTGAGCAACGAACTGCTAGGATCTGTCATACAAATGTATCAAGTACTAAATCAGACTAGAAATATAGATACAAAATCCTTGCTCCTATACTAGGTTGATTTACAAAATCATCTTTCGTTCCCATTTCGTGATTAGTGCTTTGTGTTAAGATTTAAATAGGCACCTACTTTCAAATGAAACCTCTCTCTCTTTCTTGTTCAGCTCTCTTTTATTTTCTGGGATCACAAAAACCTAATCTTGTCGGATTTTCAATTGTCAAAGAATCCAACTTCAATAGCTAAGATGAACATTCAGTATATACCTCAGTGTGAGCGTTAAAAATCCGTTCAGCAGCGTCGTCCAGGAGATCTCTTAGCAGGAGACGTGCTTGTTGGTCCAACTGTTTCAGAAAACAGAAAAACAATTCACATAACCTAACATTAATCAAGCATTCTAATGGAATGCGGTTTTACCAACGATGAATTGAGTAAACAAATACTAATGATTCTTCATGTCCACAGATGTCAAACAAATCTCAATTACTTAAACTTGCTTCAGGAATGATCAGGGTAGCCAACCCATTTTCATGATCGTGGTAGACTCAATTGAAACTCCTTACTTAGGTTGTATTAGAACTTCAAGTAGGAATAGTAGGAAAAATTTACCTTATCAGTGGGAACGCTTAAACCTTCAGAGCTTTCATTTGGCAAGCTTTGGCCATCGGTTTTAAGGAGCCCATATAATTTACTTAATGATTGGAGATCTGAGCATATACCCTCAATATCCATCAACTACTATTCCCTGCAAATATTATTATAAGCTTATGAAGAACGCACAGAAATAAGAATTTCATGAAATTCTCCAGGTAAAGATGCTACTTTTTCAAATGCATTAATCTTTATATGAACAAGTTTCAAATACAATGTGCTTTCTAGATAATGACATGCTAGAGCTCCATGAGTCCATGACAATATTATCTATATAGCTAAGAGCAATGTTATTTCTGCAACTCATCCTAATCTATTGTTTCACTAATATCTAAGCTGTAACTAGAGCAAATACTTACTGCTCCTGTAAGACAACAAATGCTTGTTCATACTCCCTTTGATTGTAAATAAGTGTCCACTAATCCTCTTATTGTAAATAAGAGGTCGTACTTCAAAAGATTTCCTTTCAATGATCCACAAGTTTATGTGGGCCCATTAATAAGTTAATTATTACCATAACTTTTATTTCTTAACAGGATCAAATGCACTTTACAAAACTATAGATCCATTCAAAAATGACTTATTTTTTATTGGTTGGAGTACCTGAAGTGAAATTCAGTCCATGTGCTAGTTAATGAGTTTCTTTGTAGTAGAATTGGAGTCAAGAGAAATGTACTGGAGAGATTGACGTCGGAGAGATTCACATACCAATTGTTCCTTTCCATTTTATTGTTAACCATCAGAAAGTATCAAACATTCTATATCTCTTGCTCTCTCTTCCTCTCCCATCTCTGAGTGAATTACATTCCATACGTACATGATACCATAATTAGAGTATTTTCGAGAAATTCCAAAAGTTCCAAATTCCTGCCTTCCAAGCGACCCTTGAAAGCCCTTCTTATTCCCAACTTTAACTTCATTCCCCGAATATTGAATTTTATTTGTAGTTTGTTAGTATTGAAGTAAGTAGTTTTAGTCCTAATCCTCGTAGTTTCAGGTGTCTCTTTTGTTTTATAAATATCAAGGTAAGACGCCGTCATTTAATTACAGTTGTGATAAAATTTGTGTTAGGCTTTAGCCTATGTGGCCAGCAGGCATGCACTCTTAATATTCCATGAACAGTTAATTGCTGCATGTGTACTAAGTACAAGATGGCATTAGCTCTTAAAAATGGGCTGTTTGCATTGAACTAATTAGAGACAGATTCAAAACCAACTCATAAGCAAGTAGAAGAGTCTCCATTAACATATATATAAAAAAAAATCAAATATTCAGTGTGTATGTGTATGTGTTTGTGGCAGCAGTGATGGTGGTGGCAGTGGTGGCGCGCTAGGGCACAGGAAAACCAACACAAAACTAAAATCGAAGTGAAGAAATGATGAAATCGAGAGGGAGACAGAGTATAACCGAGAGGAGCGTGCTGTTGCTATGGAGGTCGAGGCCGCAGCGGTGGTGGTAATGGCGGTGCCAGCGGTGGAGGTTAGGGTTGGGCGGGGGAGTTACGCAGAGGGAGAGAGGAAACGCGAATTGAATGTGGGGAAAGGTGATTACAAACGGGAGTTTTTCTTTTTCCAATTTTCAAAATGTCAGTTTCTATTTGCCTACAAGCTTTCGTTCGTAAGAGCAAATCGGTAGGTGAAATCCCGCCATATTTTCCATTCAAACTATCTATAAACATTTGGCGTCAAAAATAAATAAATAAATATATATATTCATAAATAAGGGATTAGTATCTCCAATAGTTGTAGGAGGTTAGCAATGTTTTCATTTTTTATTTTCTAAAATACCCTCACTTTTTAATTTTTAATATTTATTTGGAGGGGTATTAATGTCAAAATTGTGTAAAGAAAAATGTGCTTGTATTTAATGCATGTAAAAAGTACATATGCAATTATTAGAACATTAATTAGGATAATGATTGAAATGATAATTAATTACCAAGCACATTTTTTTATATACGGTTTTGACATTTTTACCCCTTCAAATAAATATTAAAAATTAAAAAGTGAGGATATTTTGGAAAAGTAAAAATAGGGACATTGCTAATGTAACGCCCGGAAATGCCGTGTGACGTAAGCCTAGCGAGTGTGTGTGTGTGTGTGTGCATGCATGTCTTTAAATTTAGGATGTGACATTAATATATTGTGGGTCATTGATGCATGGTATGGTAATTGATGGAAATAGGAATTGCTTGAAACTTGGCAAATGAAATAATAAAAGGTAAGTTGTAAAAGGGAAACGTAAATGGGCATACTTGAAGGGCCTAGGTGTAAAATGGTATATACATGTATACACTATCTCTTTCCTCTGTTCTAAAGAAACACTGGAGAGAAAAAGGGAAAGAAAGAGAGCAAACAAACCTAGGTTGACAACTTACTAAGAATTGGTAAGTTCTGTAAAGTTAATTACTTGTGTTTTGTTGTACATGCATCATTTAAGTAAAGGGATGTATACTTGTGTTGTGTATGTGCATGGGAGCAACTGGGTTACTGCTCCTGCCATGTTGAGCTAGGGTAAGCTTGAGGAGTTTAGGGTAAGAGCAAATAGCTCATCCCTAAGTGTTGTGAGTAGCCATACATGTTTTATACATGGTAGAGATGTCCATGTGGGAATTATACTTGGTTTGGCCTGTGCATGGTTACTGAACTGCTCGAAGGGTTTGGCATTTCGAATCGAGCGTCCGGACGCCCACACAGCGTCGGGACGTCGAGCGTCCGGACGCCGGTAGAGCGCTGGGACGCTGGACGTCCGGACGTTGGGTGTCCAACGCTGGGACGCTCTCTTCACAAAAACCCTTTGCCTTGTCCGTCCGGACGTTGGGGGGGCAGAACGCTGGGACGCTGGGCCTAGTTCAGTGTTGACTTGGGCTATGGTTCTAGTTGCTTTAGGGTTTATTTACATTGGCATTTAAACTTCTAATTCACATGAAATGATGTATAATTCATCCTTGATAAGATTAAATGTTCTTTTCCAAATCATTTATATAAAATGACATTATTGAATCTTATATGCTTGTTTAATACAATACTAACACTTGTATGCTATCGTATGATAGATCCACGTACGTAGCGGTGACCGGTTGTCTACATATATCGTGTAGAAGCTAAGGTAAGGGTTCTTACCAATCTCGAGACCTTGCCTTTCCTTGTATGTCGTGATCTTGG
>JAOWAN010000051.1:3528774-3540116 GCA_028566635.1 Lobelia cardinalis | reverse complement strand
AAAAATAATAAAAAAATACTTCGGTGACTGAATGTAAAAAACGGGTATAGTTGAGTGATTTTTCTTGCAGTTTACCCTAGAAGATATATTTACCCTCCTTAAACTTACAATATGTTAAATACACGCTCCCTAAACAAACATAAAGAATTAAAAGCACTGTTAAATACACACACCTTCGTGATTTGTTTTTTAGTTGATCGTATCAACCATTATTTTCGACGACGACTGCTAAAAAATGGGCTAATTAGACTGTAAATTAATTAATAATGATCAGTTATCTAATCACCTGCAATTTTCAACCAATGAAAAGTTCTTAAAGCGAAATTGGTTTATCCAAATTTTTGTATCTATAATTAATTGAATTACAGTCTTCCACTCCTACATTGTAATACACACAATCTAAGGAGGGAGAGAGAGAAAAAGAGAGAGAGAGAGAGAGAAATATATATATAAAGAGAGAGGATCTAACGGTAGTGGAGGAATTGACAGTCACGACGACAACGAATGGCCAACTGAACCCAACAATAAATGGGGTATGATAAGCTACCGGCGGCGGTAGCGGAGGAGATGTCTTCCATTAAACCATAGTCGAACGTGTCAGTAAGAGATTTCGACAAATTCAATTTCCATTACAAAACTCAGGCAATGCGAGGGAATGTTTGGTGGAAATGGAATTAGGAGAGAGAAAATGTATTGATCAATATTGCAATTTATTTTTATTTATGTTGATTCAATTTATCTCTTGGCTAGCGCATTTCTCACACTCGAGTGCAAAAGCTCATTTCAAGTTCAATTGATAATTTTGGGGTAGCAATAAATATTAGTAATTAAGAAAAAATAGGAAAAATTCCATAAAGTTACAAATTATGTTTCGATGTAAGTGTGTTTCTAACCGTTCTATTAAATTTTTATGTTTGTATAGAGAGTTTGTATTTAACATATTTTAATCTAAAAAAAGTGTAAATATATAATTTCTTATTAGTAAGGACATTATAGTATTCCCTTCGTTATATAATAGTGAATCTTTTAGCATGAAGTACAAAAATCAAGATTTGTTTAAGTATTTTCTATTATTTCATTTTTACTTTTCAATTAATACTCTACAGTTAAAAGTTTCTTCAAATTCTTCCTTAATTAATGGTTTGAAGGTAAATGATAATTTTGAAAAAATAGAATATAAATTTATAAAAAGACAACTATTTTAGAATAATTTATAATTTTTAAAAGGTTCATTATTATAAAACGGAAAAAATATATATTTAAGAATGCTTTTCAAAAAAAATATAATTTATTATTTTTAGAGTATGTAAATAATAACTACATTTAATATTAGAATCCTCAACAATTTTAATAAGTTAAAAACTCCAATACATTTAAAAAAAATCATAAAGAGAGAGAGAGGGAGAGAGAGAGGGTGGGTGCGTGCAATTTTCATAAAAAAAGGGACCCTAAATTCTTTCTCAGGCAATGGCCACCAAAGTACAGTACACCTCTCCTAAATTTTCACCCTTAAAAACAGTGGGGACCCACACATTTTTGCCCCATTCATCTCACGACTCTCCCTCTCTCTCTCCCCTTCTGCGTAGAATCTCCACAACGACAGCTTCAAGGCAAAAAGGGGCAAAACTATAGGAAAAAGAAAAAAAAAAAGAAAAATAAATCCAGCCACCACTCCGTACTCGTGACTCTGCTCTATCTACAAAATCTTAAATTTTCACTGTTCAACTTGGATCTCTCCCTCTCAATTCCGAATGGGCGACTGAATGCCGGGTGAGTTCGTCGAATTCTTGAAATTCTATTTTGCTGTTCAATTGAGTTGATTGATGGAAAAACGGAAAACCCTAGTTTTTTTTTGAGTTTGAGTTTTGTTCGAATTAGGGTTTATGAATTGGTTGGAGTTGAGTGAGGTTTAGTCCGAAGTGAATGTTCGTGTGTGTAGTTAGGATTGACGCGCTGATTTTTGAGGAATTTTGCCTGAATCATGAAATTGGAAATTCTACTCGTTGTTTTCAATGCTGTATATACTCTCTTGAGCTTTCATTTATGTTTAATTGATTGGTGGTTTGTGGATTTTACTGTTTACTCTTGCTTGCTATTTAGGTCAATTTGTGGTAATTGAAACTAGGTAGTTTTATGATCAAAGAGTTGGTTAATTAGTTAATGTGAAGCTCTCTTTGTGGGTTATTTCTCTCAAAGGGGATTGCTTGTGATTTTATATAAAAGATTATTGGTTCTTTGTTAGGTAGTGAATGATC
Organism: Lobelia cardinalis; assembly: GCA_028566635.1. Taxonomy (NCBI): domain Eukaryota; kingdom Viridiplantae; phylum Streptophyta; class Magnoliopsida; order Asterales; family Campanulaceae; genus Lobelia; species Lobelia cardinalis. The sequence continues at coordinate 3,537,861 of JAOWAN010000051.1, read as the reverse complement.
TTAGTTTGGACGGCAATGCGTGTTTCTGGTTAATGTGTTATAAGCTAAAAGCTTGTTTTATGATATCAGTATCTACTAGTAATATTATCTCTTTTTGACTTTATTTCTATTTTGTAGGCGGGTTTGCTCTTCTGGAATAATTGATTTCGGCGTTGAAACCTGTAGCTGAGACTTTTGGTAGTATGATCAGCTACAAAGGAAATTGAGAGATGGCGGGAAATTCAAGATTTGAATCGTCTTCCACTAGTTCCGAACCTAGTTTCACTGGAAACTATTCAAATGGGCAGAGGGGAAATCATGCGGGCCCTAATTTGGATAGGCCTGGAAGCTTTCGGGAGGGTGTTGAGAGCCGGATGTTTGGTTCAGGGGTTGGTCTGTCTCGTGTAAGTGGTGCTCTTGCAGGGGATTTACCCCCGTTGCCACAGTGTCTTTTGCTGGAGCCGATTGTGATGGGTGATCAGAAGTACACGAGATTAGGTGAGTTTAGGAGAGCTTTGGGGTTATCTGTTGGTAGCACATCTGAAGACAATTCATTTGGAGCTGCTCATTTAAAGCCTTCCCCTTCAATGTCTACGGAGGAACTAAAGCGATTTCAATCAAGTGTTGCAGATGGCAAGATCCAAGCCATGTATTTTTTCTACTTTATAGTTGCTATATCATTTCAAAATTATAATTTCCTACATTTTATTTACTGACACCATTTATGGTGTTGCGTTTCTTTATGTAGTTTGTTTTGATAGTTGTAAGTTTGAGTTCTTTGATCGAGTAGACAAGCTATAGGAACTTAAACCGTTTATGGTGTTGTGTTTTCCTTATCTAGTCTGTTTTGGTAGTTGTAAGTTTTGAGTTCTTTGGATGAGTTGACAAGCTATAGGGTTTTGCTAATCATGGTAGGGCCTTATAAATCAAACTATTTTTTAGCCAACCTGATTAACCTGAACATAGTGCAAGTGTAATTTTCAACTGTTAACCACTTTCTGCTAAACTTATATGTTTTAACCAGGGGTAGGACCAAATGTTTGGATGAACGTTTGCATAACTTGGAGAAGTTTGAAGTTGCGAAGAGACAGCATCGGAATGAACAAATGGCGCATGATCGATCCGGTGGGTTGAACATGAAGATAGGAACCCAGATTAACCGCGCGTCCCCAGATCATGTAACTCAGAAAATGGAGGATCGACCCAAGAATGTACTTTTGAACAAGCGTGTTCGCAGCTCAGTGGCAGAAACACGGGTTTGTATTAATATGAGTTTCTTCCCTGCTTGCACGCCTTAAAAATAATTCTTATGCTTGAGCCAAATAAATAAATAAATATCAATGAGGGTTGTACTAAAGCGGTCGACTTGCCACGACACTTGCTAAGAAGGGATTGTTGGGAATGAACCCTTTTGGGTGCACGCCAGATGCATTGGATAAATGTCTGATTGTATTAATGTGTCTGTGCAATGCAATACAGCCTTGCTCGTAGATTCTTGACAATTCCCTTCTTGTTAGCTTCTACCCAAGAAATGGATAAAAGAGGCAAGCATTTGAAGAAGAAGATTGGCTTTTGGTGACGAAAAGGATGCATTCTTCTTGTATTCCTCGATTTGAAGATTGTTACATCAGTTACTTGTCTGCTTGCATGTTTCCTAAAGTTGCAGTAGATGAAGATTGTTTATATGTTTATACTAGTTGGATGATTCTGCATACTGCCTTTTAAACAAATGAATTTTTGGGCTCATTAATTCTACCTTGCATATATTCAGGCTGAATGCCGGAGTAATGGTGTACAAAGGCAGCCTTTAATGATTGCTAAAGACCGGGAGGTACTGAAGGACACTGGTGGATATTCTGACCTGGTTGAAGAAAGGATACGTCGGCTGCCCGCAGGAGGGGAAGGATGGGACAAAAAAATGAAGAGGAAACGTTCAGTAGGCACAGTTTTCACTAGACCTATGGATAATGATGGAGAACTGAAACGAGCAGTACATCATAAAGTTTGCAGTGAACCTGGCATGCAATCTTCTGATGCTCACATTTCCAGGTAACTCATTTTTCATCGTCGGAACACTTGATATCTTGTCCTTCAGCAGGTGGTAGCGGCCCTTACTCCTGTTAAAAGTTTACCTGAAAGCTATCTCCTCAAAACAATGGTCTGAATTCCTTGAAAGCTGGGTTCTTATCCGTGAAGAAGTTTGCGACTTTGCGTGTGTGTGTGTGTACCCGCTAGTCCATTTAAATGAACGATGGGATCATTCCCGTTTCCTGTGTTTTTTTTTTTTTGGCAATTACCAGTTCAGCTATGGTACAAACTGCAAAAGCCTATTGAAGATGGCTTCAGATGATTTTACCACATTTACTACTAAACAGGAAATCAGTTAAACTATTTTCCCTTTTTATCTAAGTTGACCATGCTCATGCAATCACCACATGATTTGGTTTTTGCATACAATTTTTATTAGAGATCTCTAATGGACTAGCTGCTATTTCCAGCTCTGTTGAAAATGTTCGTCCATTATCTTTGAAAAAAATGTTGGCATTGGTCATGTAGTGCCTGCTTCTTGGTCGTAGTTGTATATCCACACCATCTAAGACGATTTTTCGTCAATTCCTTTCCTTCTGAGCTACTTTTTCCGTGGATGTGTTCTAGCTCAACAAGGCATAATTATAATCTGTAGTTGATCCATCTAAGTCGAAGGTGATAGACAGGCCTAAAATTTGGGCTATTGCCCTACCATTTGAAATTAGATTAACTCGTTTGTCTGGTTTTGCAGAAAACTAAACCCAATCAGCAAATTAGCTGGTGCTGAAGTGCAAAATAGGATGCCTCTTTTGATTTGGTTCATTAAACATATGCAGTGGGATTTTGAGATCACGTGATTATGAATGTATTTCACAATAAACTTTCGTGCAATTCAAGAGAATCCTTGTAGTTCGATTACGATATTTAATGTAGTCAGCTTCTAATTTTTGTTTCTTGACGAAGTGTTTATTTCACCTTCTAATTTTGCGTTTATCATTTACGAGTTTCTATAAGCATAATCTTAGATTATCTTGTGATTTCATCATTCTTCTTGGTGCTGTTATTTTGAACTAACATTAACTGTAAATGTATTCATAAAAAGAACCTGTATCTTTTAGCAAGTCCTCCAGACGTTGCTGTTAAGCAAGAAATGACATTTTCCTTGAATGGTCATTTGCAGATTAACAGCTTCTAATGGTACTGGTGGCATTAACAAGTTTGATGGTACTCCCTTGGCTACTACTTCTAGTGGTCGCACTACTCCTAAAAGCGAACCAGAAGGGGCAAGTCTTCCTAGGGATCTGGTGGCTGGATCAAATAAGGAGAGACTTCTAGTGAAAGGAAGTAATAAGTAAGTATTTACTTATTGGCAGTGTAATGCATACTTTAGTTCAGGCTTGCTCTTTTGCTGGCTTTCTTTCAGTCCATGTTAAAGTTGAGCTAACTTCGTTGGGTTAAATTTTTGGACAAATGATTTTTTTGTTTTCCTTTACAGTCCTTGCTTTATATTCTAATGGTCGTTGCCTCTTTTATAGGTTGAATAATCGCGAGGACAATGATGCCACCTGTTCTAGTCCACTGATAAAAGGAAAGGCTTCAAGGACGCCACGGACAAGCTCTATGGTTGCAGCTGGTCCATCACCAGTCATTCCCCGTGTGTCTGGAACACTTGAGAGCTGGGAACATGCACCGAGTTCTAACAAAATCCCTTCAATTGGCGGAGCTGGCAATCGCAAGCGTGCCATGTCCTCAGGATCATCTTCTCCGCCTATGGCTCAATGGGTTGGTCAGAGACCACAAAAAATATCTCGCACTAGGAGAGCTAACCTTGTGTCTCCTGTCTCTAATCATGATGAAAGGCTGATATCATCTGAAGGTTGTTCACCTTCTGATTTTGGTGCTACATTAACTTCTTCTGGAACCACTGGTCTTATTATTTCCAGAAATTCAGTTAATGGCTCCCAAAAGTTTAAAGTTAAACTTGAAAATGTTCAGTCCCCAGCTCGATTATCTGAAAGCGACGAATCTGGTGGTTGTGAAAAAAGATTGAAAAAAGGTTCAGGAATATTTGAAGTGGATATAACTGCTCTTCGGACTGTTGAATCATCGGGAATGATCACAAAGATGAATAAATCCCTTAGTAATGAGGAAGTTGGTGATGGTGTCCGGAGGCAAGGGCGAAGCGGAAGAGGTTCCTCAATTTCAAGGTCTAGCATTTCTCCAACGAGGGTGAAGCTGGAGAGTCCCATCATCTCTAAGCCACTTCGAAGCACAAAGCCTGGTTCCGAAAAGAATGGAAGGTGAAGTTCTCTTTCTACTTTGACCTCTTTGTTGGTTTCAATGCATTTGACAATCTGTTTGTTTTCTGCAGCAAATCAGGACGCCCTCTCAGAAAGATGTCAGACCGCAAGGGCTTCTCTCGCCTTGGACATATGCTAAATAATGGTTCCCCTGATTGTGCAGGTTTAACCATTAAATTCACATATACATAGTTATAGATTGCGATCGCATGCTTTATTTATACTATTACCAACCGAGGCCTAAGTTGCCATTGCATCCTGAATTTCGGGAATTGGGGAAAGTATCTATATCACCTCTAATTTCAGTGCATTTCCACTTTACACTTGAAGATAGAAGAACAAACGTAGGCATGCCATTGTTTTTTTTGTTTTTTGAAATGCCTAACTATGTTTTTGCATATCTTATTCCAGGGGAATCTGATGATGATCGTGAAGAACTGCTAGCAGCTGCAAATTTTGCTCGTAATTCTAGCTGTATGTCTGGAATTTGTTATGTTTCCTTATGATGGAGAGTATTGGTTTTTCTTTCTGGAACCATCAAACTTGAACATTGCATATCATCTGTTTTTCTGCAGATCTCGCCTGTTCTAGCTCATTTTGGAAGAAGATGGAACCTATATATTCTTCTGTTAGCTTAGAAGATAAATCATACTTATCCCAGCAGGTGGTAAGTAATAACTTTAATCTTGCTAAATAATGATGCCTAGGTGTCACATTTATTTCACTTTTGATTGTATTCAGATCATTCGCATACTGATGTTTTTTTATTTGTGCTATTTCGTTGGATCAAGCTAAAATGTGAACAGAATCTCCCAAAGAGCCTATCACAAATGCTTGGACATGGAAATGATGTCTTGGTACATTCCTGCTTCAGACATCTACTTATGCTGAATTGTTGCCTCATGCATTAATGTCTTGCCTGCATTACTTCACCTTCTTTACCCATTACCCACAATTTTTTTTTTCAACTGTACTTGGTATCTTGGTCGGATATGAGCATGACATGGAAGCTCTGAATTTCTGCAATTAATGAGGGGTCTTTGATAATGAGTGATGAAATTGCTGATTGTTCTTAACAGAATAGTGAGACCATGAACACTTTTTTCAAGGGTTTCATAGTTGAGAGCAGATGAGTATGTAGTTGAAAAGAACAAGGATTTGATTACTATCATTAAATATGCAAATCGGGAATATGTACGAATAAATACACCATACATTGAACTATGCCTGGCTTTTAAACTCATCATTTAGTTGTAAGATCCATAAATAACACAGTTGTACTTTAAACAGATTTATGATAGTCTGTTTGTTCTTTTGATAGTGTAGATTTTATATTAAAGATCTCATGTTCTTGATTTGTCCGTTTCTTGCTCCTTGAACTATTATGTTTCATCCAAAGATGGCCACTCGTGCTCCTTCAGTTTGATACTTAACTGGAAATTTTGTTGGCAGCACAGAATGTGTGCTGCGATGTTAGCTTGTATATAGTTTTGTGTTTGTCTTTAGATGAACTGTGAACATGAGATGCTTAGGAGCTTAGCCGTGTAGTTCCTTCTCCACTAAAAGATATTTACCGGTTTTCCCTTCGTTGACACCTTTGGCTTGCATTATCTAACACTTCTGAAGCTGCTGTATCAAGCTTTTCTTCATTTGTCCCAATCCCATGTGACCCTATTAGCCTCGCACCAAAATCAAATACCCGGATGTATCATACTGCATCCTGAGATATTGAAAATATTTGCATCATGTATTTTACGCTCATCTGGTGTCGTTTTGGCATTAGTCAATCATGCACGGAAACAGGCTTTGGAAAAGTCTAGAGCGTTTATTGCTTAATATCATAATTTTATTGAGTAAGATATTTGACTAGAAAGAAGGCGATAATACAAAGAGATGGACGAGAGATCTACTTAAAACATCAAAAGCCAAGACGGCTAAAGGCAAATCCACTAAAAGCAAGCTTGTAAAAGCTCCCAAACTTCGCGCCCAATCCAAAGAATCCTAGCATCCTTAGCCCTACCAAAACCGTCATATCTGAATATTGTTGCTAGGGGCGGACCCACCTTAGCACTAGTGAGTGCGATGGGCCCCTCTGAAAATTTTGAAATTAACGTTTAGTAAATTTCACTACTGTAATATTCAACGTTAGATGCAGTTTACATACAAAGTCTTTCTTAGTTCAGTGGTCAAGACCTTTAAAGGAGACAATGAGGCCCATGGTTCAACTCCTATTAGGTACTATATTGTTAAAAAGTTTTTGCCCAAATATATATGCTCTATTAACATTCAGATTTCACTTATACTCGGTGTTTAATTCTCCCTCCATCTCATATATTTCGCCCAGGGGACAAAAGCTCTTATATGAAGAATGGGCAATAAATGCATTCACTTTTAAGTCCTTTTCCATTTTATCCATCTTAATAATTAACTTAACTTTAAATAAATCACAATTTTAAAGGTATAAGAAGATAATACTTAATTAATGTTCATTGAAACTTGAAATGGCAAAAAAATTTAAGACATACGAAAATAGAAAATTGGCCATATAAATGAGACGGAGGGAGTATACGAGATTATTGTTCTTAATAAAGTCAGTATAAGTTCTTAAAAGGTCATTAATTATATGTATTTTCATCACAATTTAATTTTCTTACAAACTTTATTTAGTGTTTAATTGTTGTAATTCTACTTTTATTCACTATATATCATGTAATCAAATAGATTGAATTGTCGCTCATAAGCATGGTTAGCTTCGTAAAATTTACCATGAAAATAATTTTTTTGGTACCCAGTGACGAAAAATCCTGGGCCCGTCACTGATTGCTGCTCCATATCATTATATTGCTAGCAGATCTGCTTCATCTAGTAGTTCTAAACCAAATTTTCATTTCCAGGGTGATCTTCTGCATGAAGATATGTCCGTATCTGACACTCCCAGTTCTGAGCTAGTTAATGGACATGTGCAATGTCAGACTGGGTCACAGGAGTCTGCTTGTGCTGCAGAGTTGGTTGAACCACTGTACCAAAGAGTATTATCAGCTCTTATTGTCGAAGATGACATTGAAGATTCCGAAGAAAACAATGTAGGACAAAGCATGTCACTTCAGAATTCTATTTGCAATTCGGATTACGATACAAGCCTCTTTATTGAGGCTGAACCTAAAAAGAGGGGTAGGATGGAGTTTGAATGCGATTCAGTATTCGGTGTTCAAGCTCATTGTCATGGTGTTGCAAAGAAGTCGTTTTCTTGCACCGGAAGTAATAACTCTTACAAAAGCCCTAGCAGTACGGATCCTCCATGTAATGATGAGCATCCAGAAGCTGAGCTGTTAGCTGGGATTTCTAGCAACTTTCTGGACGGTCCTCAAAGTTTGCAGACAGAAGGTTTTGGCGTTTCTTCCTTTGATTGCCCGTATGAACAAATGTCCCTTAATGACAAGATTTTATTGGAGCTGCAGAGCGTAGACTTGTATCCAGAGACAGTGGTAAGTTGCATTTAAGCGATCATTTCTGAAAATTATTTTTCTACTTGTAAAGTTTACTGGTATTTTCTTTTTTTAAGAGATATATGAATTTTATTTGTTATCTTCAATCTTCTGATAGAGATGGCCTTTAGGTTAGTTTACATTCCCCCTCCTCCCCCCCCCTTTCTTTCTTGTGGCTGACTGCCTTGCTTGAATTTGTTTTGAACTTTGACTATTTTGACGATACAACAATTTGTATGTGAGTTGCATTGTGGAATTGTCTTGAAACATGTTTTTGCTTCTTTTATTTCTCTCAGCCTGATTTGGATGACAAAGAGGATGATGTTATCAATCAAGAAATTGTTTTACTGAAGATGAGACTCCAGCAGCAGGTTTTTATGCTTCGCATCATCTCTTTTTCACTAAATCCTTAGCTATAATCTCTACGAGTTGCCTCTTATATACTCTGACTCTCATCTACTTATCAATTCTTAGCTTGGTAAAAAGAAAACTTGTTTAGAGAAAACATACAAAGCTACTGCAGGCGATGCCAAACCTAGGTAAATCACTTAATGCCTGGTCTCAAGTCTTAGCTTAAACTAGTTACTCTATTGGCCTGTTTGACTTATAGCCGTTATCTGGTAATTCTACAGGGAGCTTGAGCAGGTTGCAATGGACAGATTAGTGGAGTTGGCTTACAGAAAGCTATTGGTAATTATTTGATCTCTTGGGCCAATTTAGTTCCACATACTTATGTTTACTTTGTTCGCACCATCTGAGACAGTTCTGTTTAATGTAGATTTTGACCACTGTTTCTATATGTTGCATGAGAAATATATTGTGGGAAGCTTTTACAAGTTCTATCACTTATAAAATATAAAGTTGTATTAATGGTATTTTTTTCCTTATCAGAGAAGCCAACTAGATAAAGATAGAAGTCAAAACGTACAATAATGTGACAATAGTAGTAGATCAACAGGCGATAAATAGAGATATTGGCTAAAGATGTATGACGAATTTGCTGCAATTATGAAAATACCAATATCACAGCAATGCTACAGGTGCAGAAAGAGCAAAAATGCTGTAGACAGTTGTAAATGTTATTATGAAGGGTTTTTTGCATTTTAGATCCTAATGTTTCCGTGAAAAGGCCAAAAGGACCCCCACATTTGACTTATTGCGAGTTAAGCCCTAAAGTAATTTTTTTATTGCGAAATAGGGAAAAATGGATGAAAATGGTTCAAAATGGATAGAAAAGGGCTAACGTGCAATTTTTATGACTTTCTAAGGGTTATTTAGATTATTTTTCATCTAAC
>JAOWAN010000051.1:3517853-3528674 GCA_028566635.1 Lobelia cardinalis | reverse complement strand
GTGGTTTGGTGCTGGTGGTGGTTGTTGGTGATGGTGGTGGTGGTGTGGTGCTGGTGGTGCTGGTTTAGTGATTGTGGTGCTGGTGGTGCTGGTTTGGTGATGGTGATGGTGGTGGTTGTTTTGTTTGTGGTGCTGGTGGTGCTGATTTGGTGCTGGTGGTGGGTGGTGCTGGTTGTGGTTGGTGGTGCTGGTGGTCGGTAGAGGTTTAATTAGAGTAGGTTTAATTAGGGTATGTTTAATTAATGTATTAATTATAATTAAGGTATATTTAATTAAAGTAACATTTAATTAAGACATATTTTAATTAGATATTATTTGAATTAATGTATTAATTGTAATTAAGATAAAATTTAATTAAAGTTAAATTCATTTAGGATAGAATTAAATTAATATATAATTTAATTATGGTTAAATTTAATTAAAGTGAGATTTATTTAGAATTGTTTTAATTTTAATAAATATTATAAATAATTAGGTATTTAAATAAAATAAAATAAAAGATTTTTAGTTCTTGTTGTTAGTTTTGACGATTTCTATAAAACAAATGGCCTATTTCGCAATAAAAAAATTACTTTAGGGCTTAAGTCGCAATAAGTCAAACTTGAGGGTCCTTTTGGCCTTTTCACGGAAACATTGAGGCCTAAAATATAAAAAACCCTATTATAAATCTTGCGTTTGAAGGATTCCCATAGCTGACTGTCAACTTGGGGAGAAAGACTTGAAGGCTGAGTTGACTTGAACTTATCGAAGGAGCCTCCCTGTATTTGTATTCTTCTTTTGGCTTGGTGGTTTTATGATGGTGTGTTGGGTGTAGCTTGAGCTTAGGAGGGTGGAATGAAATTCTCCCAGGTTTCTTATTTCAAATTATCTTCTTAGAGTATGATGATTCAGTAGTCATTTAAAGTCATGAACTGCTCTAGGCTTTGAGAACTACTACCTCTGTTTGAAAATATAGTATTTTAAACAGTTTTGCACACATATTAAGGAATCATTAAATCACAATAAATTTGTATGTAAATACCTAAATTACCCCTCACTATACATTAAATGACTTCATCTCACTAAACTTAGGGCTTATTTAACTGGGGTAAAATTGAAATAAACTATAAATGCATCTTGAAATCAGTACAAAATACAGCATTTTGAAATAAAATAAAAGGCTTCAAAATTATATGTTTTGAAACAGAGGCAGTATTAAATTAATAAAGAAAAAAAAAAATACTCCATTGTCCCAAATTGAGCATCAATTAAGACTTTGTTACAATTAAGGAAGTAGACAAATAAGCACCATCACTGGAAGCTGTCCCTGTTCATCCTTAGTAGTACAATTATAGCATTGCAAGTGGGTAATGAGCACGTAGTGACAAGAAAGGGTTAATTCTTCAGTTGGATTGATGCTGCTCCGGTGGCTAATGAGGTTGTAGATGATCGAAGGAGAAGAGGCAAGATTTAGGAAAGCGTTAATTCTTGAGTTGGATTTTGAGAAAGCGTACGATCGGGCTAATCGGCATTTCCTTGATTTAGTTATGGATGGCAAATGTTTCGGTTCTTGATGGTGGAGATGGATTCGAAGGTGTCTTTCCTCTTCCTCGTTCTCTGTTATAGTTAGTGGGGATCCTAAGGAGTGATTTCGTGCTTCAAGAGGACTTCAACAAGGGATCCGATGTCTCCTTTTCTTTTTACGCTAGTTATGGATGTTCTTAGTAGGTTGCTAATAATGAGTGAGGCGTGTGGTGTGTTAGAGGGCTGTTGTGTTAGAAGTAACGACATGGAAGTCTCTCATCTTCAATATGCCGATGATACTATACTTTTTTTGTCAGAGGGGCATGGTAGATTTGCAAATGTCCGCATCGTTCTTCAAATCTTCGAGATTGTCTTTAGCCTTAAAATCAATTTAACTAAGTATGTATTAGCGAATATTAATGTTGAACCTTCAATTATAAATTCGTAGGTTAATATTTTGGGATATTCTATTATGAATTGTCCTTTTTCTTATCTTGGACTTTCTTTAGGTGGGAATCATTGGTCGACTAAGTTTTGGGATCCGGTGATTGACAATGTGTCAAAGAGGTTAGCTAGGTGGAAGGTGCTTATTTTTCTTTAGGGGGAGAGTTACTCTCATTGAGTCTCATTGAGTCATGTTTGTCTAATATTTTCATTAATTATCTCTCATTGTTTAAGTTACTGACGGGAGCAGCTGAGCGTTTAGAAGGGATAATGTGGTGTGGGTCCAGGGAGGAGAGTAAGGACTTGGTGGCTTGGAAGAAGGTGAGTAGGTCTAAGGAAGAGGGGGGTGATTAGGGCCGCGGAACTTGACTATCAAAAGTTATTCTTTGTTTGGTAAGTTTTTATGGCATTTTTTGCTGGAGCATGATTCTTTGTGGCATAGAGTTATTCAGAGCAAGTTTGGTGTAACAATAATGGGTGGGATGCTTCTGCGAGTCTTTCTATCAGGTACGCAAGTTCTGAAGTTCATTTCTTCTTGTTTTCATCTTTGTTCGTTTTTAGGTTGAGGTAGGAATTGAGTTTGGTTTCGAGAGGATCACTGGACAGGGAACTTTCCTCTCAATTTTTTTTCCTTGTTTGTTTTGACTTTCCAGGTTTCATAATGTGCCATTGCTTCTTTTCTTGTTAGGGTGGGGGGTCAGATAATTCGGAATTTTCATTTTGTGAGGAATCTCAATGATATAGAATCATTGTCGGTTGCAGACTTACCGTTACAGTTGTCTTCTTTTCGACATTCAGATCTTCAAGATTGTTGAATTTGGGTTCTTGATCATACTCAATCCTTTTCTGTGAAGTCTTTCACTAAAGTTTTTCGTCCACATATAGAGTTTGACTTTCATCTTTACCATTTCATTTGAAAGTTCTCTTTTAAATACAAAGCAAAGCAGACATCTGAAGTTTTATATCTCTTTAGATGTGTGCGTTATGTGTATGAGAACTAGTGAGTCTCACGAGCATTTTCATGTATTGCTCTATGGTTTGTGATATTTGTATCATGCCTTGCGGTGTGGAGGAGTTTTGCATGATTAGTCATTTGAGTTTAGTCGATCAAGGAATGCTTCTATGGTGTGGGGTTGTGCTATTTTCAATCGGTTATGGAATATTTGGATTGAGAGAAAGTCTCAAATTTTCAGAAATCGAGAGTTATCGTTTTCCCTGTGTGGGAGATGTGCAATCTTCTCTTTGGGCTAGGAGTTTTGACACTTTCTAGGGTTTGTCTTTGGGAGATTTGGTCGGAGATTGAAAAGCAGCTATAGAATATTTGTGTGTATTTTTTGTCTTTTTGGTGGATTACTTATCCGCGTTCTTTATACCTTCTTTCTTTATGATCTTCTTCTATTATCAAAAAATAAAAATAAAAATGAGCACATAGTGGCAGGTGTAACTTAAGTTCCAGTAGAAAATTGACATTCATATTGGAAAAGATTTTCTCAAAAGTTGACATTTATTTTGGGATTGAGGGAGTACTATAGCTGCCTCAATGAAAACGAATCCTCCATCCACTGTGATGTAACATTCAAAGAGTTGCTTTCTAAAAATTAAGCGTGAGTAAGAAGGTAACTGGTTGACTAATATTGTATATTTTCTTAAATCACCTGACTATTTCATATATACTTCTGCGATGACTTGGGCTCGGGCTGCACAAGTCAAGCTGCCCTTGTAAGCCGAACCCATTGCAAGCTAGGTTTGTTAAAAGTTTGAGGCTAGCCGCTAGTATTATTCAGATGTGACTTGATTTGAAAAATGAGCTTGATTTTGGCTTTAGATTTAGCTCAACTTTTACGGAGTCGAGTCAAACTAGATCCAAATAGATTGACTCGTTTACAATGCTGGTCATGAATGCTTATCTTCTGTGTCAAATATTTTGTTCAGAACTTCCAGGGAAAAGATATGCACGCGAATGAAAAGGAAAAGGAAAGTTTATAGAGTCTTAGCAGGTTTGGGGATTATAAATAACTCCAATTATGATTTCTCTTTGAATAATTTGACAGGCTACGCGAGGTGCTTCAAAATCTGGGGTTACAAAAGCATCGAAGCAAGCCGCTTTGGCTTTTGGTAGGAGGACTCTTGCTAGATGTCGGAAATTTGAAGATTCAGGTATTGGTTGCTTTAGTGAGCCTCCACTTCGAGATATCATTTTTGCTCCTCCTCCTCGGGACAATGAGGCAGAGCCCAAGGGTTCCTGTGTTAACCTGGCAGTTGCTAACAATAGGTTCCTCAGATCTCGTAACTCTCAGCCTGAGTCCAGGGTGTCCTCAGGTATGTCATATTTTGTAAATATTTCTTACATCATCAATTCATAGCTTAACTGATTTGACGTTATATATATATATAGGTAGTCGCTCAAATGTGAACCTAAATATCGTAGGAACTATAGGAACCAAAGACACAATAACGAAAATATTTACTGTAAATTGAATTTCCCAACACAGTAAATTTTTTCGTTACTGTGTCTTTGGTTCCTATAGTTCCTATTTTAATTGGTTTCTATTGGAGCGCGCCCATACATATATATTTATATATATATGGAGGTGATCTACTAAAAACCTTAAATATTTAAGAACTCTAAGAACCAAATCTAGATCATTAAATTAAGAAAATTAATGGTTGAGATTACATAAAATTTTTAGACACAAAAGAAAATGTGCGGTGGCATATGACGGTAATTTCATTCAAAAATCAGGGAGCATTTCCTTGTTGAATTGTTAACGCAGCACGATGATTCAAATCATATTTACAAAAAGTCAATAATAAATACATTTTTTTCACCATCTCTTTAAAATGCTCATATCTTATGATTTAAAATTCGAAATTAAAACCTGATTGAGAATTCTTGTGTGAAACAAGAATATATTTCGAATATTTTTTTAGTCGAACTGTGAACCACGAGGTTCACAACCGAGAATGATGAAATTAATAACTGTGAATGATGAAATTAAAATTTAAAACATGAAATTTACAACTGTGAACCATAAAATTAAAATTTAAAATATGAAATTTACAACTGTAAACCATGAAGTTAAAATTGTGAATGATGAAATTTACAACTTTAAACCATGAAATTAAAACCGTGAACCATGAAATTTACAATTGTGAAAAATGAAATTTAAACTGGGAACCATGAAATTAAAACTTTGAACCATTAAACTTACGACTGTAAATCATAAAATGAAAACTGTGAATCATGAAATTTATAAATTTGAACTATGAAATTAAAACTATGAACCGTGAAATTTACAACTGTGAATCGTGAAATTTATAATTTTGAACCATGAAATTGAAAATGTGAACTATGAAATTTACAACTTTGAACCATAAAATTAAAATCGTGAATCATGAAACTTACAACTGTGAACCATGAAATTAAAATTTAAAACATGAAATTTACAAATGTAAACCATGAAGTTAAAACTGTAAATAATGAAATTTACATTTTTGAACCATGAAATTAAAACTGTGAACCATGAAATCAATATCGTGAACCATGATATTTATAACTGTGAATCATAAAATTTACAACTTTTAACCATGAAATTTACAATTGTGAACCTTGAAATTTACAACCTAGAATCATGAAATTAAAACTTTGAACCATAAAACTGTGAATCATAAAATTAAATATGTTAACCATGAAATTTACAAATGTGAATCATGAAATTTATAAATTTGAACTATAAAATTAAAACTATGAACAATGAAATTTACAACTGGGAATCATGAAATTTATAACTTTGAATCATGAAATTGAAATGTGAACCATGAAATTTACGACTGTAAACCATGAAATTTACACAGTACTAATTTCATGGTTCATAGTTGTAAAAATAAATTCATGGTAATAGATGAATTAAAAAAATTATCGAGATATATTATTCATGGATCTTATTTAAATGAGAATTTAATTTTGAACAAGAATCCATAATTAGATTTCAATTGCGAATTATAGAATGAGATATTTTATTTTTGCAATGAAAATAACATAAACTAAGTATTGTACAAATCTGAACCAAAAAATTAATACTGTGAATCACGAAATTCAATTCGTAAAGGAAAAATAAATTTCATGGTTCACAGTTGTAAAAATAAATTCATGGTTCATAGTTGAACTGAAAAAAATCAGCAAAATATATTCTTCATGGATCTTGTTTGAAAGAGAATTTAATTTTGAACAAGTATCCGTAATTAGATTTTAATTTCGAATTATAGATCATGAGATATTTTATTTTAAAGTAAGTCACGTTTTTAGAGGAGAGAGAAAATTTGGTATTTACATAATTATTCTTGTACTTCTACTTTATTACAAAATTATCAACAATTGTTGTTTTTCTTTAATTTAATCTTAACCATTCAAATACTTAGATCTAAGAGATTTTAAAGATTCCTAGGTTCTCAAATATATAGTGGTTCTCAATTGAATAGCTACCTATATATATATGTATATATAGAGTCTGATTCAGCTACAAACCACAAATATCGTCAAACATACGAACAAGTTGTATCTCAGTATATTTTTGTTGTATCTTAGCCATATTTTTGTTGTATCGTACAAAATAACTAAGATACAACAAAAATGTAATAAGATACGAAGATACGAAGATACAACAAAAATGTAATAAGATACAACAAGGCGTTACTAATATTAAAAAAAAAAAATTAAGATACAACAAAATTAATGAAGATAGAACAAAAATGTACTAAGATACAACTGGTTCGTACGTTTGTACGATATTTGTGGTTTGTACTTGATCATTTTCCTCTCTCTCTATATATATATATATTGAAATCTGCACTTTGTACGCTGCCATGGTTCTAGTCAGTATGGAGGGATTGAAACCAGGAAAATGTTAATTGTTATGGAATTGCACGGTCTATGTTGAAACTCCAGTTTATGATTCTGGGGTAGCTGTTCTTTTTGTTCCATTATCCAATCCCAGATATTTGGTTCTGTTTCACGGACTTTCTTGGTTAAACGGGTAGCTATAGTGTAAAATTCACTTTGTCCTTGCTGGTGGTTTCGCCTAGCTTTGCTCTTGCTTGCAAAGACCATTTTTGGGGCAGTTACCCTGTTTTGGTCCCTTTATATGCTTCCCCCCAAGCTGTCCCGGGCTCTTTAATTTCCGTTTATTGAATGTTTACTTATCAAATGAAAAAGAACTGTGTTCCTTCTATTTATTTTTTTTTTTTTTGTTTTTTTTGGCCATAAGGGGGCGTGGGAAGGGATCGAACCTAAGACCTTATATATCATAAAGCCCCAGTTCTACCACTGGGCCACTCCTCAGGGTTAACTGTGTTCCTTCTGTAGTTAACTCAAGTG
Source organism: Lobelia cardinalis (assembly GCA_028566635.1). Taxonomy (NCBI): domain Eukaryota; kingdom Viridiplantae; phylum Streptophyta; class Magnoliopsida; order Asterales; family Campanulaceae; genus Lobelia; species Lobelia cardinalis. The sequence goes on along the minus strand of JAOWAN010000051.1, from coordinate 3,521,353 downwards.
AGAGGTATTTGGTTGAGCATTTTTTGTGGAATTTGGTTGTCTCCCGGTGTAGTATTTCTCTACTCTTTGTTACTTGTCATCCTCAGCAGCACTTTGTTTAAACATTATGATTTGTTGCTCCTCAGGTTCTTTTCCAAGTTTTGCTGAAGGTGGTTCATCGAATGCATTTGGAACTTTTAGTCATATGTCAGACGAGGCTTTTGCTATAAATGGGCCAATATCAAACAAATGGAAGAAAAAGGAAATACTCCTTGATGATGTTGCTGGTGGTGCTGCTTTACAAGTTACATCACATTTAGGTAGCTCTGTTTTGGGTGGAACAAAGGGAAAGAGAAGTGACAGAGAGAGGGATAAAGATCCATCAGCAAGAAGTGGTTCTGGCAAAGGTGGACGATCATTGCAGGGTGGCTCTAAGGGTGACCGGAAAACAAAAACGAAGCCAAAACAGAAGACAGCTCAACTATCAACATCTGGAAATGGAGTTCTTAACAAATTTGCAGGAACCAGGCATCCTGTTTACGTTCCACCGAGTAGTACTAGTCAATTGACTAATAATGGGGGCAACAGGAAAAGAGATGATAGGATGGCATCCCATGGTAACAGTTCCCAAGATATCTCAAAGGATAATAAGGAAGCTGTGGATACGACGACGACAACAACGAAAGATTTAGACCCGGTAGATGAACTTGGTGTAAATGCTGCTGACCTTGGCGGGAACGAGCAGGACCTGAATTCTTTGTTAAGCTTTGATGATGACGGTTTACAAGACCATTTTTCAGCAGGCCTTGATATACCAATGGATGACCTTTTCGAGTTGGATATGTTTTGATCCTGATATTGCAGTTAGTGTATATTCTTGTGGGATTAGATGAGCAGTGATTTGATGACTTCTTGTGCCGGGAAACAAACAACAGCCACCCCCACCCTAAGGTAAATCTCAGCCACCTGTAAGTATGGCCATTCTTTCTGTAAACTATTTAGGAAAATGGAGGAAGACATCTTTTTGGACAATAGAATCTCTGGTGTAAAACAAATAATCGCCATCTTATGGGCCTTAACTGTTCATAGTAATGTTATATTTTTATTAAAGTTAGCTGTATTACAGTAACTGTCATTGGCTGTTGTCAATGTTGGTTCCTTTCTTTTCCCTGTTTCCAGGATGATTTGTGACTCAAATTTTCTATTTAACTGTAATTGGCTGATCACTTGGGGAAAAGTAGTATAGAGTGCAAATGGGAATACTAGTCGATCATGTACAGTTTTTTAGCAAGTGATGTGTAGGAGCAAACTTGACCTAATAAAATTAAAAAAAAATATTTATATTATTTTATTTCTATTTACCCCTTAAAAATACTTTTATCTTTAAATTTAACCTTCCTTTGTAATTTGATAAACTCTTCTTTAAATCCTTTGTAATCTGATTATGAGAATTCATGAGTTTTATTCATGAAATTTTCGTAGGAGTTTGAATTTTAAATTTATACTTGAAACCCTAACGAAATATCAATTTTTTCGTTGGACGCCGCTGAAATACATAAACTGTCTTTTAGGGGAATTGTCATATTACAAAGAACAGTGATAGATATACCGCACAAAATTAATCGAAAATCAATCGACATGGAGCATTTTCTTATTACAAATTGATTCATGGCCCGCCCGAAAAACTAATTCTTCGTTTGACCAAGATCCCGTGGACTCCACCCTTCTGTTCATCATGGATAACACCTGGTTCGGGTTTGCTCATCCTTTTTGTGTTTAATGGTGTTAATTCATAAGATGCGAAAATCATTATCTGGGGCACTTCGTATTTCCAGTGTTACTCATCTGGACGGTCACGATTGAATGAGTCAGCTGTCGTTCGGTCAAGGTGCGTTGCATGAGAGATATATTTGTAAAATTGAGAAGTACATCCAACCAGTAATCATCCAACGTATGAGAGTGGAGACTCGTTTTTCGAGCTCACAAAAATTATAGAAGTTAAAACGAAGTTAACCATTTTTTCCTTTTAGCACAAATTTCATATCATTAAATATCACTCCATATTATTTCGTGAATATTACCATATCATTTAAGATCGTTACATATCACATTTTTAACGAATCATAAGGCATTCTGAATCTCAAGCATTAAAAGCTTCAAAGTTAGAGATAGATGATGCAGGGGCAGAGGGGGTGGGTTGTATTGAGAAAAATCTTCCAAGTGTACAATGGCAGAATGACTACAAAATGTGTCAACGGTGAGCAAGAAACGACACAAGCTGCTAGAGACGGAGGGGGAGGAAGATATATATATATATATATATATATATAGAGAGAGAGAGAGAGAGAGAGAGAGAGAGAGAGAGAGAATGAAAGAGATGAAGAAGTCTTGTTGAGGCAGAGAGAAGAGAGACGGGGGATAGAATGTTTTCGAGAGAGAAAGCGAGGAGAGAGAGTGTACTAATGGGATTTTTGTCGGTAAGGGCAAAATAAACCTTTCACAAACAAACTCATCTACTCCGTCTCATATTTTGAATAATACCGTCTGTTTCGATCTGTCACGATATATGACTTGTGATCCGACCCTTACAAACAACAATTCGGAGGGGGCACCGCCAGATTGACGCAGATGCTTGGAGCCTGTACCAATTATGTTTTATCTCTTTTTTTATTATGTTCTTATGTGGGTTTTTTATTTTCTATCCTATTGGTTCTATAATTTTTTTTTTTATTTTTTTCTTTAATAATTATAAAAATTCAAGATTTAAATAAAAATAATCAATCATCCAAATGCAAATATCTTCCTATTATAACGTAATTTTTATAAATGATACATACTTAACTAATTTTCTGATAATTCTTCCTTTTAGTGCGTGGGCTTGTACTTTAAACATAGTTTGTGGGTTATAAACTCAATCTAACATTGACAACTTGAAAACTAAATCATAAATAAGTTTAAAACTTGAAATTCAGCATACCCGTATAGTAATTGTTTATTTATTTTAAAGATGGAACTATTACATACAATGGTCCATTTTTTTTTTTTTTTCCATAATGCTGATCAACACCACAAATAGGAGTGTAACGAATTTGATTTAGTTCGATTTGAGGTATAAATCGCTAACCGAACCACATTTTATGAGTTTGAAAATTTTTAAATCTAAATCGAACCGCAAAATTTAAAAATCAAATCAAACCGAATTGATACGGTTTGATTTGGTTTGGACAAATTTTTGTAATTTTTCAAAAAAAATAAAAAATAAATATTGAATAAGATCTATTTATGGAGAAATGACGGAAGTTGTCGAGGAGAAGAGAACAACGATGTTCATTTTTGGGGTGGGGGGTGGGGGATTGAACGAATTGAGGGTCTTTTGTTAAATTGTTAGGTTCGGTTTAATTTATTAAAATTATATATAAGAGGTATATATATAGGGAGTTGTTCCAATAGGAACCAACATAGATAGGAACTATAGGAACCTATATTGTGCGTTGGATGACATTATTGGGACGGCTGAGATT